>CAUYLG010016180.1:0-90057 GCA_963573385.1 Cacajao melanocephalus
GCGAGTGCCACCATGCCCTGCTAATTTTTGTATCTTTAGGAGAGACGGGGTTTCACCATGTTGGCCAGGATGGTCTCGATCTCTTGACCTCGTGATCCGCCCACCTCGGCCTCCCAAAGTGCTGGGATTACAGGCATGAGCTACCGAGCCCGGCCTTCCCTCTCTCTTAAACCTCCAACTTCACTCAGTTATTTAACTTCTTAGGTGTTTCTCTCTTTCTAGTAAGCAAGATAGAGGAAGGTCAAAAGTAGAGAGAAAGGTGAAAAGTATAGTTAACTAGAATCTTCTTGGTGCCAGGAGTGAAATAAGTTGGAGTTTCAGGGGAGATGATAAAACTACTAGATAAAAAACTTGGAAGTGAATGGTAGATTTCAATTGTATACTTCAATAGGCTCAAGTCTCTGCTCAGGAGACATATCATCAGAGAGACCTTCACTGACCACCCTATCTCAAATAGCACCACCTCATTCCTATCCCTCTACATGACTTTATTTTTATGGCCCTGTCACCACCAGCTGGCATGATTTTAATTTCATTATTCTCCTATTACAATGTAAGTACGTATGTGCAAGAGCACAGCTGTATTCCCAGCGGTTAGCACAGCCACTGGTACGAAATAGCTCCTTATGAGCGAGTGAATGGATCGATGAATGAATATAATATTCAGGTCATCATACTTGATACATGATCAAAGTATATATAACTTTAATTTAAAATATTAAAAAGTAGCTACTAGGTATACATTGTCTTGGTGACAGAGTGTTCTGAAATATAGAATGTTTCAAGATATGTCAATATCCCAAACTGGTATGTTTACTGTTTCATCAGGAAAACATATACACATAGAAACATAAAATTAAGCTGCTCAAAGAGTCAGAAACATAAAAAAGGAGAAGTTAGAAAGGTAAAAAAGCTCTCACCATTTTTGTTCTTAAACAAGAAATTAACTCCAACTAAAATACATTAAAATTTTGAATAACAAGCTCAAAAACAATTTTTTTAAAAAAATTTGAGACAGGGTCTCACTCTTGTCACCCAGGCTGGAGTGCAGTGGTGTGATATTGACTCACTGCAACATCTACCTCTCAGGCTCAAGAGATCCTCCTGCCTCAGCCTCTTGGGTAGCCGGGACTATAGGCCGGTGCCACCACAGCTGACTAATTTGTTGTTGTTATTTTTTATAGAGATGAGGTTTTGCCATGGTGCCCAGGCTGATCTCCAACTCCTAGGCTCAAGTGATCCGCCTGCCTCGGCCTCCCAAAGTGCTGGGATTATAGGTGTGAGCCACTGCATCTGACCCCAGAACAAATTAATATGTATTCTAAACGGTAAGAAAAAGAAATTCCTTCCACAAACTCTTAATAATAACTATTTTTATACAGACATAAACCTTTTTTTTTTTAACATAATTTAAATCAGAATCAGATCCTTTCTAAAAATTAAGCTTCTGTCACATATGACTGGGAAGAAAAAAATACAATTAGGTTATTAGAATATAACCATTTATTTTAGGTAGATGTTTAAAGGATCCTCAAACTCTGAAGTTCAGGAAAAGCTATGATTCATTCTAAGACATATTTCAGAAAAAAATGAAAAACTCTTTTTTTTTTTGAGACAGAGTCTTGCTCTGTCGCCAGGTGCCAGGCTGGAGTGCAGTGGTGCAATCTCGGCTCACTGCAACCTCCACCTCTCGGGTTCAAGCAATTCTCCTGCCTCAGTCTCCCGAGTAGCTGGGACTACAGGTGTGTGCCATCACACCCAGCTAATTTTTGTATTTTTAGTAGAAACGGGGTCTCACCATGTTGGTCAGGATGGTCTCAGTCTCTTGACCTCTTGATCCGCCCACCTTGGCCTCCCAAAGTGCTGGGATTGCAGGTGTAAGCCACCGCGCCCAGCCAAACTTTTTTTTTTTTTTTTTTTTTTTTAATGAGATGGAGTTCCACTCTTGTTGCCCAGGGTGGAGTGCAATGGCACCATCTCAGCTCACTGCAACCTCTGCCTCCAGGGTTCAAATGATTCTCCTGCCTCAGCCTCCTGACTAGCTGGGATTACAGGCATGCGCCACCACGCCCAGCCAATTTTTGTATTTTTAGTAGAGACGGGGTTTCTCCATGTTGGTCATGCTGGTCTCGAACTCCAGACCTCAGGTGATCCACCCGCCTCAGCCTCCCAAAGTGCTGGAATTACAGGCGTGAGCCACCATGCCTGGCCGAAAAACTTCTTAGATATAAGAGTAAGACTCTGTCACTAACAAATGCCCAAACAAAACTGAATTTATAAAACACTTGAAAAATAAAAAATAACTTACCTATAGGATATCCCAATGCAAAGTCATTACTTTGTGTAGCAAAAATAGGGAATAGTCCAGCTTTGCTAAATCGACTGTCAGGACTGGCAACCAATAAGGTTAATACACATACAATGAAAAATACAGAGGCTTTGGCAATTAAGATACTATACAGGAAGGACCAATCCACATTGGAAAAATTAAGTACAACCATGTTTTTGAATAATAAAGCTGGAAGTGCAAATCTGGAGACAAAATTTCCCAGTCCTTTGGCCTGTGTGGATGTTATGACATTGGCCCTTCCTGCTATGTAGCCACAAAGGACAATGCCAAAGCATTCTAGTAAGGCTGGAAAAAGCCTTGTAATTGACATTGAAGGTGGGTCATTGGTGGAATTAAATCCATGTGTTACTGCTGTAGGCAAAGTCTTGGTCATATTGACTGCAATGGTTAGGTTCTCTGCAGGTAAATTAGAAAAAGAATTCATTTTCTCTCACCCTCCAACTCCAACCAGATCTCTGGAAAGAAAGGAAGAAAGATTCAGTATGGCCATCAATAAGAATTCTAGTTGCAAAAATACACTGGCCATTTAGTTATTAAATGGCCAAGTAAATACATATACTTTCTTCAACTACCACCAGGGAAAATACAATGGAAAAAAAAGTGAGGAGTTGCTAACAATAATCGCTTCACTCTCAAAGGCAGGTCAGCTCAAAATATTTATGTTGCTGTTCTATATTCAATATTAGACATAAGTAAAATAAGATCCACAAATATTAGAGCTTCAATGATGCCCTGTGGTTCTTGCCAGTGATTTCACTCCATCAGTTGAGCTCCACTTGGTGGATAGGGCATTGGGCTCACAGTCTCTGCTGAATGTCCCCCTGCATCTAAATTCTCTGGAAATTTCAGAAGTTCTCAAGGCTACATTGAGGAGTCACCTGGGGACCAGAGAGTCCTTTCCAGCCTGTGGTCATACTTGAGTATAGGATGGGAAGAAGAGTATAGTAGAGCATCACTAATCAACTTTAAATCAATTAACTTTTTTTTTTTTTTTTTTTAAAGACAGGGTCTTGCTTTGTTGCCCAGGCTGGAGTGCAGTGGCACAATCTCAGTTCAGTGCAACCTCTGCCTCCTGGGTTAAAGCAATTTGTGTGCTACCATGCCTGGCTAATTTTTCTACTTTTGTAGAGACGGGGTTTCACCATATTGCCCAGGCTGGTCTTCAACCCCTGACCTCAGGTAATCTGCCTGCCTCAGCCTCCCACAGTGCTGGGATTACAGGCATGAGCCACTGTGCCCAACTTGAACCAATTAACTTTTCTGTGCATCGCCTTCTTCACCCATAAAATGGCAATAATAGTAATACCTACCACATGAGAACTTGAGATTATTCAATTGAAGTCTTTAATCACATCTGGAACAGAGTCATTACTTAACCAGAGTTAAATATAACTTTTGGTAGAATATGAGATAGAAAAAATGATGACATCTCACCAATATACCTTTAAAAAATGATGACATCCCACCAATATACCTTTAGTTCCTTCTATACCAGCCACACACACTGGCCCTACAGTACCTTTGTGCCGCAGGGACTTTGCACATACAGTTCACTCAAGTGTCACGGAAGCAGGAACTATGCATGTTTTTGCTCACTGTTGTGTTTCTAACATCTAGGACAGTACCTGGCATACAAGAGACAGAAAAAAAATATTTTTAATGAATAACTATAATAACTTACACTTAAATAAACCTTTTACCCTTTCATGGATCAATGTTCTCTTTCAGGCACTATTTAGTTCATGGACAGAATTTTTTTTTCTGAATGATAAAGTATTCTAAGTTTTTCACTATAGCAACAGAACCAATAACATAAAATGTGTCTAAAGGTGTTCATAAAATGTTATAAAATACAACATGTTTTGTAAAATGTTCTAAAGAGGTTCAGAAAATGCTAAAGCATGGAACAAATTATTTAAGCGAATAGTTCAATAATTATCAGACTCCCTCTTGCTGCCAGGAACACAATGAATATAAGGTCTGGATAACTCTAAAACGAATCAGCTTTTTTAGTATCTTGAAATTAATATCATGACAACTGTCAATATCTAAGTGATTATTTTGGGTTTACCATCTAAAGTAGACGTATATAAGGCAGAAAGTAAAAAGCTCACGCTTCCTGAAATTTACAATGCTCAGGTTAAGTTCTCAAACATCTACATCACATTAAAAAGACTTAGATGGTAGCCCAGAGATCACCAACAACTGACACCTGGCGGGGGTATAAGGGAATGTTCTCTGTGCTATCCTTGCATAAACCAAACCATTTAAAAACCTTATATTTAATCTCAGTTAGGACAAGCATTTTTCTACTAGGATTAGATAGGAGTGGTCAATATACTACATGAAACCTACAACACTCACATACTTGAAGTTTACCAAATATGTGTCAAATTATATCCTGGGAAAGCTACCGGTTGGTACAAATACCAATACTTGAAGAGCTGGTAAACAATTAAACAAAGGAGTTAAACATTTGGAGCTGTTAAGAAAGTGTGTGCTTGGAAAGGCAGTGCTAAAGAAGAAGGTAATACGTTAGTCCAGTCTTTTGTCCACTTTTAAAAGTGCCTGGAGTATTAATAATTCATTCTGCTTATATGTCCTTACTTGTACCACACGATCATGTCAATGCCTTCCAATAATTTTTCTCACCAACAATTTTAACTAAACTAGTAGAAGTTCAGTGGAGAGTCAAACAGATTCTGGGCTTTATGGCTTATCAACTCCTAAGTTACTTAGCCTTTCTGAATCTTTGTTTCCTCAACTGTAAAATGAGAGTAAAAACTTCCTTAGAGGGGCTGGGCATAGCAGCTCACACCTGTAATCCCAGCATTTTGGGAGGCCCAGGCAGGTGGATCGTGTAAGCCCAGGACTTTGAGACCAGCCTGGCTAACAGGGCGAAATCCCAGTCTCTACAAAAAATTAGCTGAGCATAGTCTTGTGTGCCTATTGTCCCAGCTACCTGGGAGGCTGAGGTGGGAGGATCACCTGAGCCTAGGAGGTCTCTTCAGTGAGCCATGAACACGCCACTGCACTCCAGCCTGAGTAAGACCCTGTCTCAAACAAAGACCTTCTTAGAGGGATATTGTGTGGATAGAATATTTTATATTTTTGAAGTAGGCCTTCAAGAAATGGCAGCAATTGCATTAGGAACTGTTGTCTTACTGCTAATAATGATAAAAAAGCAAACATGTTAGTTCCTCAAACATACCAGGTAAAAGATCCACCAACTAAAAAAAGAGGGATGGGATGCATCATAAGTTCATCAGTTTTTGCTTTATACCAAACAATTAAGCCAAGCTGAATTTAATTTGGTTTGATTGTAAATGGTTAACAGTGAAGGCAGCGCTCTTCATTTTTCTCAGGGTGATGGTCAAATAGTTGTAGCAATGTCCAGGTTTAACTTTCAATTCGTTGAAAATGTAAAAAAAAAAAAAAAAAAAAAAGGTAATCTGCCCCTCCCCATGAAGTTTCTTTTAATGTTTTTCAATATTATAAAAGAAATACCTGCTGAGGGAAAGTCAAAATAATCAAAACGACTTAAACAGTTTCATCTCATCCTAATCTTTTTTAAACGGGAAGATAATATGCTTTCTAAAGCATATTTTAAAATGAACAGGAACCAGAGCAAAGGAAGTTTAAAAAAAAATTACATCTAGCCTTTTCATCTATAAAAACAAAGCTTGTTACAGAACAAACACGTTCACAATAAAAGACCACTGGCTGAGGCACCCACTGGAGAAACGCTACGGTACTTACAAACCGCTTCTGGCCACGTCATATTTGGCTTAGATCACGTAAATGAACCACTGATATCGTAAATACCTGCTATTAAGTGAAAATGGGGGATGGGGATAAGGAGAGGGTTGACTAAGTTCATAGAGAAAGCTTTAAACTCTCAGGCTATTTCTCAAACAGCCAATATCCTTTATCCCGTGGGATAAGTGTAATACAGTGTGGTACTACTAAAGCACTCTTCAACAACAACAGTCACACCATTCACCCACTCCCACCTACTTGCAGGGGACCAAATGTCCTCCCTAGAGACCCAGTGTAGGGACGGCTGAGCACTGCCTCCTTACCTCGTCTGCAGAGACAGACTGTGGCCCTCCAAGATGAGGAGCGCAGAGAGTTCCTAACCAAACAGGCTGCTCAGAGAGCAGCTGCCAGCCAACGCCTGGGGAGGCAGCAGTGGAAGTGGAAAGGCAGCCAGGGGTCTGTGCTTCGGGTACAAAAAAGGTGGTCGCTCGTCTTCCCAGAGCATGGGAACCACGTCATGGTAACTAGCATAGTCCAAAAATGGGTAAGGGAGAAAATTTGGCGCAATGATCTAGCTGCCTGGGAAGAAGCCTTCTGGAGGGCCAGATACCGAGGGTACCCTTGGGATAAATGGAAGAGTCTAAGAATGACAGGTGGATGCCCGGGCAGTGAAGAGCTTCCTAAACTAGGGACGGTAGTTCTATCTTCGGAGAGGACGAGACACCCCTTCCCCCGCGCGAGCCTTCCCGGGTGATCTCACGCATTCCAAAGGCAGGCGCTGCGGAGGACAGACAGCAGGTCCAGACAACGGGCCGCGGGGCCGGGGCGCAGAGGGTCGGCTTCTGCCCACATGCCCAGACCCGAGGGGCAGGCGTAGGGGTACCCCGTGCCCGCAAGACAGAGACAGGACTCGGCAGATCCGCGCTCCAGGGGCCCATCTCACCTGCTTCGTCTGCAACCTTGGGGTCAGGAGAAGGTAGCTGGTGCTCGCAGAGGGCCAAGCAGGGAGGAGACCACTTGTCATCTCCCGTCCCCAGCCCTCTTCGCCGAGTGCAGCCGGGTGCCGGGTACCCGCTGCCAGGTGCAGCCTCAGGCACGTTCTGATAAAGTGAGGTGGGGTTAGCCGCTGCGGCCCTGTCAGTTTAGCACCTCGGGGGCCGCGAGGCCCCGCCCCCGCCCCCGCCCGCCCTCAGGGCCCGCCCCCAGCCCCGAACTTCAGGCCAGACGGGCCCCGCCCCGCCCCAAGTCCCGCCCACAGCCCCTAGCCTTGAGCCCAGAGTCCCCGTCCCGCCCTCAGGCCCCACCCACAGCCTAGGGCCTTGGAACCACAAGCTCTCCAACCCCGCCTTCAGTCCCCGCCCCCACCTCCCGCCCCGCCGGCTGGGAGCCGCCCAGCCGCGATACTCCGGGGCGGGACTTCCGGCCTCCCGGCTCCCACAAAATGGCAGCCGCCGTGGGGGTGTCCAGTCTCCTTTTTCCTCTTCCTAAGTTGAGATGCAGAGCGGGCTTGTCTTTCCGCTTAACCCCAACCCCTTGTGATCTGCCAGTTTCGTTCCTGGTTAGTCCAGGACTTTTTATAGCATAGAGTTTTAAAGCAAGGACTTAGAATCAGACCTGGGTCAAAATCCTGCCTTCCACCCTCACCGAGGAAGAGTGACCTTGACCTTCCTAAATCAAGAGATTAAAATATAAACCCTTAGCCCTGGGCTTGCTTTAGAATCAGTCTATGACTGCTTCTATTCTATTGCGGGGCGGAGGTGGGGAATCAGATGCATATCCTTTCAGTATACTGAAAGGAAACTGGTTGTATTGATGGAAAATTTCCAAAGCTTCTTGAAATAAAGGTATTGAAACTATCCTCACAGGATTTATAAGAATTCTGGACAAATATAATTAAGCATTAATTAGGCTACACTTTGACCCACTTCCTTGTACCCGAAAGTCAGGTAGCGCTAGATAGCACATTTGCATCCCCGTTGTTCCTATAGGTAGGATTTCTGACGTTAGAGTCATAAGGCTTTTAAGAATTGCTTAAGATGTTTTTCAGACCCCAAATTCCAGTGAAACATCTGATACCAACCAGCTTGAAGACCCTTCCCCGTGCCCCCGCCCCCACCCCGCAGAAGGTAATCAGCATGAGTCTTAATCTCCGTGTCCCAGGACTTCGCCCAGCACTCTTGACGAATTAACTAATGATCTCCACACTTCAGACCACTCCAAAACCCTTAAGAACCTGAGCCTCAAAGTGCTCCTGGAGACGGATTTGAGGTTTCCGCCCATCTGTGTTTGATTAAACCTCTCTCTTCAGCAACCTGGTGTCCCAGTGTATTAACTTGCCATGGGCATCAGACAACAAACCTATGTAGTTACAGTATGCTAAATATAGTGCTCCACTTTGAAACCTGAATAAATCCTGCAAGAGTTAGCCTTTTGAAATAAAAATTATTTCAAATTTAAAAATATTTATATCTGATCCCACTTAAGATATCCACAGCATTTGTCCTTTAAAACCTTTTATCTTGCTTTCTATCTTAAACATTTCTCTTTATGACAATTTCAGTGTCTTCCTATCATTTCAGCTATCTTAGTGGAAAGATACAAAATTGTGTGGCTTACTAAGAAAAATTACAGTAAGCTAAGGGTAGGTTAAAGGATCTGAAACTTAGCAGGAGAAAATGAGCAGAAATTGAAACTATGAAAAGGCATGCATTCCTGCTCTGGTTCTCTTTGCTTCTCTGTACTCTGTCTTCTTTGCTCACTTTAACTTCCTTCTTTGTTTTCCTTGAACCTGACTACTAAAAAACAAAAAATCTGAATATCTCAATTATCTCAAGGCTAAAGGATTTTTGTTTAGAAAGTATGAAGATTAATTCAATTAAATAAATACTTACTGAGCATTGATTATTAGGGGAATACTAGAAGAGAGGCCTGGAAAGGTAAGTTACGGTCAACCTGTAGGAGGTTCCTTGGGTTAGTCTTAGAGTTTGAACCTTATCCTTTGGCCACAGTAAAACATTTAACTTTTCTTTCCCCACAGGAACATGTCCTAATGTCCACACTATTTGTGGATGTGTAATCTGGCAACTGTACCATGACTAGTTGAAAGAGAGACTGAAGACAAGAAAAACAGTGTAGTGACTTGGGGAAGAACCAAGACATAAGGAAATGAAGACCTACTCTTGGGTGATGACAGTAAAAAGAATGTAATAGGTCTAAGAGACATTACAAAAGGTGAACTGATGGGACTCAATTACTGATAGGGCTAAAGAGGAGGAAGGACAGGGCGAGGTGGCTCATGCCTGTAATCCCAGTAGTTTGGGAGGCAAGGCAGGAAGATCACTTGAGCCCAGGAGTTCAAAACCACCCTGAGCAACATGACAAAATGTGGGTAACACTTGCTATGGGCACCAAGGAAGGAGAACTGTCCAGACCCCAGGCACAACTAGTGCGTGAAGAATATCTTAGTTTATAGTGTTATTACTCAGCTGTTTCCTTTATATAATCCTTCATCCATAAGCATATATTAGTTTATAGAATTAGTGCTTGAAGTGTAACTTACTGCTTACATATATCTAGCATACTTAGTTCTATATAATCTTTTTATATAATCAAATAGGTATTGTAGTCGGAGCTGTACTGACACATTTAGTGCTGATTTATATAATCCTTCTATATAACCATATAGTAGTTTGTAGTAGGAGGAATGCCTAGAGCAGTCACAGAACAGAAGCAGTACATGAGAAAACAGCCAGACCAGGATGAGAACCAAAGATCCAGGTGGTGGCATCCCTGCCTGAAGGGCATACGCTGTATAGCAGGCTTGGAGCAAGTGCCTCTCCTCCTGATAAAGGAGTTGTAGTACCTTGTATCCAGTTCCTGTGGAAAGTAGGCCTCAGGCCTGAGATCCTGGAAGTAGCCGAGGGAGAAAAACCCCTCCGGTATGACCAGTCATGGTGGCTGTACACCCTGTCAGTCTTTTCTTGCTTCTGTGCTAGCTCAAAAAATCATCCCATAAATATTTTAAGAGAAGAGCACAAGTCTGTCAGCTCCCACTGCATTAAGCTTACAGTATCCTTCTATTAGAAATCCTTTGACGTTTCCAGCCCCCAGATAAGAAGTGTTGCGCATGACACCTGTTGCACACAGCCCGCCTCCTTGCCTCGATGACCCCTTTTCTGTACACAATCCTCTACTACTGTGCACAGTACAGCCCCCTGCTGTGCATGGCCCACCTCTCTGCCCAGGTGACATAATGGGGTGGTCCCCTCACTTGTAACTCACATGATTATGTATGCCCTATTACTAAGCCTATAGATGACAACCTCACTCATGACCCTGCCCCCTGCTTGTACCTAATAAATACAGATGCTCTTGGGCATTTGGGGGAGCTGCTGCTGATTTCCGCTCACAGGTGGTGTGGCCCCCCCGAGTCCAGATGCTCTTCACCAGTTCTTCAGTGTCGTATATTTTTACCTCTTGGATCTTGCACCCCAACACAGCATAAGGGACACCCCACGACCCTGTGGGGCCTCCACAACCCTACAACAAAATCCCATCTCTACAAAAAATAGAAAAATTAGGCTGGGCACAGTAGCTCATGCCTGTAATTTCAGCACTTTGGGAGGCTGAGATAGGGGGATCATGAGGTCAGGAGTTCGAGACCAGCCTGACCAACATGGTGAAACCCTGTCTCTCTTTTTTTTTGAGATGGAGTCTCACTCTGTTGCCAGGCTAGAGTGCAGTGGCGCAATCTTGGCTTACTGCAACCTCCACCTCTCGGGTTCAAGCAATTCTCCTGCCTCAGCCTCCCACGCAGCTGGGACTATAGGTGTGCGCCACCACACCCAGCTAATTTTTATATTTTTAGTAGAGACAGGGTTCCACCATGTCTCTAGGATAGTCCCCATCTCTTGACCTTGTGATCCACCTGCCTTGGCCTCCCAAAGTGGTAGGATTACAGATGTGAGCCACCTCGCCTGGCCAGAAACCCCATCTCTACTGAAAATACAAAAATTAGTCAGGCATGGTGGTGCACACCTGTAACCATGGAGGCTGAGACAGGAGAATTGCTTGAACCCGGGAGGCAGGGGTTGCAGTGAGCTGAGATTATGCCATTGCACTCCAGCCTGGGTGACAGAGATGCTGACTTATTCTATACTATTAACTGGAAAAAAGGAAGAAAAGTTAAAAGTAATGCAGAATAATGGAGAGAAAACTGTAAATCAATCATAACTTCCTTTTTCTTTTTTTTTTTTAGATGGAGTCTCGCTCCATCCAGGCCAGAGTGCAGTGGCACAATCTCAGCTCACTGCAACCTCCACCTCCCAGGTTCAAGCAATTCTCCTGCCTTGGCCCCCGAGTAGCTGGGACTACAGGTGCATGCCATCATGCCCAGCTAATTTTTGTATTTTTAGTAGAGTCGGGGTTTCACCATGTTGGCCAGGATGGTCTCCACCTCTTGGTCGTGATCCACTGCCTCAGCCTCCCAAAGTGCTAGGATTACAGGCGTGAGCACCATGCCCGGCCAATCGTAACTTTCATTTACAAATAAGTGGGACTTAAAACTTCAGGCATACTGATATCCCCATTTCCCTCATGTCCAGCTGATCAAAATTGAAGGAGAAACAAATCAAATGGTTTGATACAATGACAAAGGTCATGTAGGATATATGTTGAGGCAATATGATGTACATGTGGATTCCAGGTGAATTTTATTTTTTCCAAAATGAAGTAGTGCTAATGTTTCCTTCTATGAAAGTAATAAATAACAATGATAACATATTCAGTTAATACAGAAAGGAACAAAGAAAGTAAAAATCATTCTTATGTATAACTTATTTAACATTATACAGTATATGTATCATTTTGTGCAAATAGAGATTAAGAAAAATAGGATTATACATATGATTTTTATACATGATTTTTAGTAACTTTTCATTTAATAATATATTACCTTTTTAATCTATAAACAATTATATTCATATGGATAGATTTATATCATCATTTTTAATGCCTAATATGTATTCCCTAGTGAAATTTTGAGAATGATTTTCCTTGAAAAAGTGGAAACTGGGCCATCTATAAAGTCTAATCAAAGTTGAGGAAAGAACAGAAAAACGAAAGAGTGACTTAAAATGTGCTGTTTGAACATGTCTAGTATGATGCCAAATTTTGTTTAAAAACTTTTAGTTTCTTTAAAACTCCCCTTCCCCTTCCCAATAGCATCATTTTCTCCTTAGGGATTCATATGTTTCCAGAGAAGTTGACTTCACTCTCCCTTCAGAGGTGATGTAACTGACACAGGCTCTCCAATCAGTATATTTCATCCCTTTGCACTGAATGCTTTGTCAGGGTGGGCACTGATCCTAGGGTAGCTCAGTTGAATAATTCTCAGGACTTTTGCAGAGAATGCTGATGTTCTCTTTCTTGCTAGACAAGAGGAAGAGGCTGACAGCCATTTTAGAATTGTAAGAGAAGCTAGTCTTAGAATGGTGCAGAGACCAAGGTCGGCACAGCAGAGAGAAGGAAATAAACAGGGACCTTGATGACATATTGGGTTGTGGGATCAAGCCCCACCTGAGGCAGCCTCATCGGTCTGCCTGTGGAGTCTTCATTCCTGTGTACCTATCAGATTTTCTTCATTGTTTCAACAAGTTTGAGTTGAGTTTTCTATCACTTAAAATCAAATGCATAGAAAAAAATGCTATACGAAAATACAACAGTAATTATCTCTTAGTGGTAAGGATATACATGATTTAAAAGTTCTTTTCTGTGCAGAAAAGTTTCCCTTTTTCTTGATAAAATTAATATACAAAGTAGTATTTTGGCTATATGGAAATCTTCTAAAACAAATTCTAAAACCATGTTCATGTATTAAACCAGGCAGATATACAAAATCCACCCATAACATAAAATGATTTAAGAGCACAGATATGATGCAGCCTATGACCTTAGAGAAGACAAAGGCCTTGCTTTTGTTGATCTTTGTATTCTCAGCATTTAGAATAGTGCTTCTCCTGACATATGGTAGGTATTCCGTAAATGGTTTTTCAATTATTGAATAAAAAATAATTGCCTATCAGCTATCTAGGAAGTTGAATTGTAACTGTGGGAAGTATTTGATACAAGCAACTGTGACATAGTGCTTTTATAGTAACTGGATTTCTTGTTTCCAGCTTTTCACTTGACCTAGTTTTATAGCCTTATTTAAATACTGCCCCAGGCCAGACACAGTGGTTCATGCCTGTAATCCCAGCACTTTGGAAGGCCGAAGTGGGCAGATCACAAGAGGCTAGGAGTTCAAAACCAGCCTGGCCAACAGGGTGAAACCCTGTCTCTACTAAAAATGCAAAAATTAGCCAGGCATGAGCCTGTAATCCCAGCTACTCTACAGGCTGAGGCAGGCAAATTGCCTGAACCATGGAGGCAAAGGTTGCAGTGAGCTGAGATTGCGCCATTGCACTACAGTCTGGGCAACAGAACGAGACTTTGTCTCAAATAAATAAATAAATAAATAAATATTCCTCCAAATTGTTGACTTTTTTGTGATTATAAAAGCTAGAATTAAATAATTATTTCTGATCTATCCAGATAAAACCCTGAATATTATTTTTAACATACATATATGTGTGTACATGTGTATAAACATATAATAGCTTTTTTTTTCTCCTTCAATCTGCTACAAAAGCAGATATATTCTAAAAATAGCAATAGAGAAAAGTGGAACCTAAACATTTCATGTGGCTATTGATCTTGTTATTGACCTCAAGAAAGGCTCAAATGTGATTAAATGGGCAGAGGCTTTTGTCTAGGCCAACACTAAGTTAAGCAGAGGCTGGGCGTGGTGGCTCATGCCTGTCATTTCAGCACTTTGGGAGGCTGAGGCGGGTGGATCACTGAGGTCAGGAGTTTGAGACCAGCCTGGCCAACATGGTGAAACCCTGTGTCTACTAAAAATACAAAAATTAGCCGGGCACAGTGGTGTGTGCCTGTAATCCCAGCTACTAGGGAGGCTGAGGCAGGAGAATTGCTTCAACTTGGGAGGGGGAGGTTGTGGTGAGCTGAGATCACACCATTGTATTCCAGCTCAAGGGCCACAGAACAAGACTCTGTCTCCAAAAAAAAAAAAAAATAAGGAGAAAAACAATGAAACCAGAATTGGGTTATGCCACTGAAAGTTAAATCGGTGACTTAGATAAGACAGGCTGCAGAAACCATACAACAGAAGCATGGTAACTTTTGGGGCCCCGCCAATCTGTTTCAAGACTTAGCTTCTTGAAACTTGTGGTTTTGTTCTGACCGCTTTTTTAAAAAAGACTTAGATTAGAGATCAGGAACATGAAGATGAAAAAAAATACACTTGTTCCTTCTCCTAATTTGTTCATTTAAAAGTGGGCTCACTAATGATTTTATTTAATAGGCAGCCTTTAAAGAAAGAATCTTAGAACTGTGCAGAGCACTTTCTAATTGAATAATGCCTAAGGTGAAAAACTAAAACTAACCAACATTGTAAAATATAAACAGGAAGTGGAGAAATCTCAGATTTTAACCTTGACTTTAGATTAAGAAGGTTTTTAGCTGATTCTAGTTAAAACATTTTCTAGTAAATAGCTAGCTCAAAAAAAGGCTATCACATCCTCAGCCCAACAGTTAAGCACATACCTCAGATGCATTCTTCTAGCAGAGGATATTTTTCAGGGGTTCTGGTTTCCTCTCCTCCTTGAAGGGGCAGGTCCTCTATCTGTGTTGATTGCTATAGTCTCCTCAGTGTCAGAACACTATTTGCTAGAATAGAAAGTAGAAACTTGAGGAACTTTTGTTGCCCTTGTAACTCTTACAATAGAGCTAAATAAGCTGGTGACTTTTCTATATTTAGAGAATCACTCAAAACAGAAACACCTGTGTTTTGTTTTCTTGAAACAGAGTCTTACTCTGTCTGTTGCTCAGGCTGGAGTGCAGTGGCACAATCACAGTTCAATGCAGCCTCGACCTCCCAGGCTCAAGCAATCCTCCCACTTCAGCCTCCCGAGTAGCTGGGACCACAGGCATGCCTTACCACACTTGGCTACTTTGCTACTTTTTGTATCATTATTATTATTATTATTTTGTAGAGATGGGGTTTTTTCATGTTGACCAGGCTGGCCTGGAACTCCTGGGCCCAAGTGATTCTCCCACTTCAGCCTCCCAAAGTGCGGGATTATAGGCGTAAGCCACCGCACCAGGCCCCTGCTCTTTCTTAGACTGCTTCTTTCAGCTATCAACAAAAGTAACTGATGGAGAAGAAGTATCAAAACTCAACTGTCTATGTGGCAGCAGAGGAACCAGATAACTTTTTTTTTCTTTTCTCTTTTTTTTTTTTTTTTAGACGGAGTCTTGCTCTTTCACCAGGCCGAAGTACAGCGGTGTGATCTCGGCTCACTGCAGTCTCCGCCTCCTGGGTTCAAGTGATTCCCCTGCCTTAGCCTGCCAACTGGCTGGGACTACAAGCGCATACCACCAAATCGGCAAATTTTTTGTATTTTAGTAGAAATGGGGTTTCACCATGTTGGCCAGGATGGTGTCAATCTTCTGACCTCATGATCCACCCACCTCGGCCTCTCAAAGTGCTGGGATTACAGGCGTGAGCCACTGTGCCTGGCTGGAACCAGATAATTTTTATAAATGACAGTGGCTGAAACAGAATAAATCATGGGGACTCATCATTGGTATTAAATAGACTAATTATGATATTGTTCCACTAGTTAATTCTACAAATATTTAAATGTCCTCAGAATTCCAAACATTATTTAGACTTTTCTTTACTTAATTAACTCTTATGAAGTCTTTCCTTAGACCTTTCCAAAAAGCTGAGACAGGAAAGGAAACTTAAGACTTCTGAACCACAAGAGCATTCACCAGGCCTATTCATAAAGAGGTCTGGGCACTGATTGGAGATTGTTGCTCTTGGAGAACAATGTTGATAAAACTGTGCTTCTCAGTGTGGTGTGAATTGAGGTCTAGGTTTCTATAGTCTATAGCTAACAGCATAATTAACTACATCAAGTTTGACCTATTATAGGTCCAAATGGCCTAACTCAAACCCTCTCACATAGGTTTATTATACTTATATATTTTGGAGACAATAAGATGTTTATAGTAATGTTAAAACTTGTGGCCAGGCACAGTGGCTCACACCTGTAATCCCAGCACTTTGGGAGGCCAAGGCAGGAGGATTGCTAGAGCCCAGGAATTCAAGACCAGCCTGAGCAACAAAGTGAGCCCCAGTCTCCACAAAAAATAAAATAATTATCCTGGTGTGGGAGTACATGCCTGTGTCCCAGCTACTTGAGAGGCTGAGACAGGAGGATTGCTTGAGCCCACGAATTTGAGGCTGCAGGGAGCTCTAATTACATCACTGCACTCCAGCCTGGGTGACAGAGTGAGACCTTGACTCTAGGAAAAAAAATTAAAAGGACAAAATTCCTAGAGGATTCTTAAAAATTTCATTTCATATATTGTCTCAGTGGCTGGTCAAAAATTTTTTGTTGTTGTTATTGTTTTAGCCCAATAGTCTTTGTCAAACCAAGAACTGGTATTGAAAATTTCAGCCCAAAATTTGCCATAGTGAATACATCATTTATCTTAGAGACAAAGAAAATCAAATCTGAGGGCAATTGTAGCAGTTTTTAGAAATCAAACCACAAGCAGACATCCCAGTGAAATTCAGAAGTCCCTATCTGAATCTCTCTCTGCATAATCACTTTAATCTCCCCCATCCAGCCATGAGTGTCAAAAATTAGAGTATGTAGGTGATGTTTGCCCAAAACAAATTTGTTTGGATTCCCTGTTGACTTCTGAAGATGGTAAGCAGGGAAGGAGCATGAGCTCTGTTACAAAGAACTTAGCCTGTGTGAAGGTTCAAGAGAAAAAAGGCTTCATGGGAATAGCTAAACATTCCAAACAGTGTAGAACATCAGTAAGAGTAATAGCGAATGAACTGAAGAAGAGGCAGTTATCTCCTCAGCTTTCAGAAAGGGAAGTAACAGAAGGTTTGTGTCAGTCCCATTGAGGCTGGCAACCAATGGGAAGCTGTTGCTAAGGAGACAGCTGGTGCAGGGATTACTACAGGCAGGATGAAGGGAAGAGGGTCAGGGTTTATGCATCTGCTCCCATTCCTTGTTTCCTCTTTTTTCTTTTTTGAGATGAAGTTTCGCTGTTGTTGCCTAGGCTGGAGTGCAACGACTCAATCTCTGCTCACCACAACCTCCGCCTCCCAGGTTTAAGCGATTCTCCTGCCTCAGCCTCCGGAGTAGCTGGGTTTACAAGCATGCACCACCATGCCCAGCTCATTTTGTATTTTTAGTAGAGTTGGGGTTTCTCCATGTTGGTTAGGCTGGTCTTGAACTCCTGACCTCAGGTGATTCCCCCGCCTCAGCCTCCCAAAGTGCTGGGATTACAGACGTGAGCCACCACACCCAGCCCCTTGTTTCCTCTTTTAGGCTTCATGTGCTTCCAGGTTCTCCATCATTCTTTCTCTTTCTCAGCATCTTCTCACCTTCTCAGTCTTCATATTTCATTGTTACTACATGCTAGCGACTCGGTGCTAACAGGCTACCTGCTTGCTCCACATATTATTTGTTCAACATGATTTGCATGTATGGGTTATTGGTGAATAACCTAGGAAGGTCGAGCAAGCAAACAGACGGAAGAACAAGGGGGCGAGCACAGTCATAAATATTGAGCGCTATTACAGAGCATTCTGCAGAAAGCTGAATCACAGTCAAAAATCCAAAAGGTCTGTCACAGTAGTTCTCACCTGGAGCTTTACACCAGAATCACCTGGGGAATATACTTTTTAAAAATTATATTTTTAAATATAAAATGCCAGGGCCCAGCCAGACTTTACTCAATCAAATGTCACAGGATTCAGGTCCAAGGTCTGTATTTTTTTCCGCCAGATTCTGCAGATGATTCTATTGCAAATTCCTAGTTAAGGGCTTCTCATTTAGGGAATAAACTAGAAATTATGTCTTTTTTTTTTTTTTCTTTTAAGAGACGAGGTCTTGCTCTGTCACCCAGGTTGGAGTGCAGTGGTGTGATCATAGCTCACTGCAGCCCCAAGTTCCTGGGCTCAAGTAATCCTCTCGCCTCAGCCAGGTGTGGTGGCACACGCCTGTTATCCCAGCTACTCGAGAGGCTGAGGCAGGAGAATCACTTGAACCCGGGAGGTGGAGGTTGCAGTGAGCCAAGATGGTGCTACTGCACTCCAGCCGGGGTGACAGAGTGAGACTCTGTCTCAAAAAAAAAAAAAAAATAGCAGAGCAGTATGAGCAGTTATCAGCTAATGGAAATATAAATTATCTTAAAGCCAATACTCCAGAGATACTGAAGAGATGAGGCCTTAAGCCTTGAGAAGAGTGAGCAAATGCAGTATGTGTGGTCTAATGGCCAGTAACCCTGGTGTGGATAAACTTATCACATGTTTGTCAAATGTCTAGCAGAGATATACTTATCATATATTCGTCAAATGTCTGGCAGGGCCTTGAAGATGCCCTTGAACAAAAGTCACTTCAGTCTCACGTCATGCCTAATAAGTAACCAATCACTCAGGGCCAGGCGAGGTGTTTCACGCCTGTAATCCCAGTCACTCAGGAGGCTGAGGTGGGAGGATCATTTGAGGCCAGGCGTTCAAGACCAACATGGGCAATGGAGCAAAGCCCTGTCTCTAAAAAAACAAAAAGTAAACAACAAAGTCATCTCAAAGACAGAACTCTTTAGTGGTACACTCCTATAGTCCTAGCTACCCAGGAGGCTGAGGTGGGAGGATCACTTGAGCCCAGCAGTTCGAGGCTGCAGTGAGCTATGATTGCACCATTGCACTCCAGCGTGGGTGACAGAGTGACAGCCTGTCTCCAAAAAAATTAAATTACAAATTAAAAATAATAATAATAGAAGAAAGAAATCCTTGGATACAGTTCCTGGAAGGTGTCCCACACAAGTGAACCCTGCTATGGCTGCAGCCTCTCATGTCCACCTGCTCCCTCAGGTCCTTGGCTCAGCTTTGGAACTGGTTGTTGCACTTTGGGCTCCAGCCCTTGTCCCACTCTGTGAACATCTGTCACTTCCTGTCTTCTACCTGCCCCAGTGGTACCGCTCTATTATTGACTTGGCTCACCTGCACACTCAGAATCAGAGGCCCTCCGTGATCCCTAATACCACGTCAAGCTGATAGCAGTAAGCTTCTAGCCTTACCTTCCCTCTGTTACCTGGTGGAGACTATTGCTTGCACTGGCAAAGCCAAAGCATTATGAGAGCTCTACCTACTCAAATGGTCTTGTTGACAGTCCTCCTAGCAAAGGAGGTATTTCCATAGATGTGAAATCATCCGTTTTCAAAGGTGTGACCTGTGTTAGGCTACCCTGGGATGAGTAGGCCCATCCTTTGTGGGAAGACCTATTTTCCTCCCACCAAGTGACTCTGAGAGTTTGGTGGGTTTGAGGGATGATTCCCTCCTCACCAGCAGCTGACTTCCCTGCCAACCACTATAAAAAGCGTTACTGGGCCAGGCACAGGGGCTCACACCTGTAATCTAACATGTTGGGAGGCTGAGGCAAGTGGATCACCTGAGGTCAGGAGTTTGAGACGAGCCTGACCAACATGGTAAAACCCCATCTCTACTAAAAATACAAAAATTAGCCAGACATGGTGGTAAGCGCCTGTAATCCCAGCTACTCAGGAGGCTGAGGGAGAAGAATTGCTAGAACCTGGGAGGCGGAGGCTACAGTGAGCCGTGATTGCACTGTTGCACTCCAGCCTGGGGGACAGGATGAGACTTCGTTTCAAAAAAAAAAAAAAAAAAGTGTTACTTCTGTCACTGCAACTCTGCCCAGGACTGGCTGGGCATCTGGATGGGGTGAACTGACAGCGCTGACTCGGCTGCCTCAGCTGGCTGCGCAGATGGCCCATTCCTTCCTCGCTACTTTGTGGACTTTTCCCCCATTTGCCTTCTCAATAAAAAGGCACTACCTGACACGCTTTTCTTTCTGCCACTTCCAAATTCTCTCTGCCCTGAAATAGCCCAGGAATCTGAAATAGGCTCTGACATCTTGGATCCCCTACAGTCATTGGCTGCGAGCTCTCCTCTGCACCGTGATGTGATCTCCCCAGTGGTTAGCATTCTACATGGAAGCAAAGTTTGTGCCTGGGGAAATCTCAGGCCATAGATCTGACCTGTCACCAGAGTCCCTGTAGCAGCGTAGGGCGCTGGCCACCATAAAAGCCTAGCTTCCAGAATTATAGGTTTAAGAAAAAAAAACAAAGAAAAAGAAAAGAATGATAGGTCTAGAGGACTCTCCTTCTGCTTCCTCAAGAGCCACTGGACTACTCACACTCCTGGTGCTCCTTCTCTGAAGGTAAACTTTGTAAACCAGCAGTATCTCAGAGAGGTCACAATCAATTTAGAGGATTATTTTGTAAATGTTAAAGACCATGGTCTGTGACACAGCCTCAGGAGGTCCTGAGAACATGTGCCCAAGGTGGTTTGGTTACAGCTCAGTTTTCTGCATTTTAGGGAGACAGAAGTTACAGGTTAAAAACATATATTAACACGTGGGAGGTATATATTTGTTTGGCCTGGAAAGACAGAACATCTTGAGTGAGGGGGCTTCCAGGTTATAGGTGGATTCAAAGATTTCCTGATTGGCAATTGGTTGAAAAGTTAAGCTTTGCCCCTTAAGCGTTTGAAGTCAGCATTAAGAAATTCTTGAATTAAGATAAGGGGAGTTGGGAAGCCAAGGTTCTGGTCATGTAGATGTAACAGGCTTCAGAGAGAATAGACGGTAAATGTCTCTTATTGGAACCTCAAAAGGTGTCAGTCTCTAGAAAAGACCTAGTTAGGAAAGGAGGTTCTGTACAGAGTACACATTCCTCACAAGAGATAGCTTTACAGGGCCATTTCAAAATATGTCAAAGAAATATATTTTGGGGTGAAATACTTTGATTTCTTTCAGGGCCTGCTATCTGCCATGGGATGCTATATCAGAGTCAAGTTAGAATCTGGTATTTTACTGCTACAGAGTCCATTGTCAGTCTTTTGATCTCTATTTTGATGTTAATCCTGGTCAGTTGTGCCTAAACTCAAAAGAGAGGAGGGTAAAAAGAGGTGTGCCCAACTTTGCCGTTTTCATTATGGCATGAAGTCGTTTTTCAGGTTTCTTTGGGATCCTGTTAGCCAAGAGAAGGGTGTATTTAGCCAACTGGGATGCTTAGAATTTTATTTTTGGTTTACATTCTCCCCCTTCTGGCCAAGATTTGCCAGAAGCAACATCAATGGCCAAACTTGTATTTTGTGCCGCATTGTTGCCGCAGTAGTGTGGCTACCTGACCTGTGTCCATCCTGTCCCTTGCTGGGACCCCTGCAGCCAAGACACTTAGAGCCAAAAGACCCATAGTCAATTTAAGCATTCTAGGCCAGGCAGGAGTGGAGATGGGCAGGCATTCATCAATCTTAAAAATCTTCTAAGTAATGTAAGAGCCAAAAAGGCAAAAGGCAAGGTTTGAATGATTTAATAAATCATAGAAATGATTTATCTATAGATTTTATGCATTGAACTACTGCAGTCTTGGTTTTAGTTACAGACCTGTAGCAATTAGCTATACAGAACATAAACATTTTGTTAAAACCATTTAAACTTGGGAGTTGAGAGACTTTCATGGTATTGCAATGCTTTTTGCAGTCTTTTAGTAATTTGTTCCAAGATGGCTAATAAAACATAGTAAGATCTCCCAAGGCACAAAAAAATACACATAATTTATATCTATTTATCTTCATAAATCTCATAACTGGGAGCACTATACCCAGAAAGCTTAGTCACTTGATATCCTCTTGGCAATTTTATTTTTTTAATTCTATAGGAAGCAGGAAATTCTTTATGGTTGGGATAGATGGAAAGGGGCCACATAATGGCCCAGGAGGAAAAGTCTCTCATTTTATCAGCTGTTTAGGCATCTGCGTGCCCACCCTTGATGTGGAGGGTCCGAACTAATTCTATCCCTCAGAATCGGTCCTTACAATCCCACATGCCCACCTGTTTCACAGTAGTCCCCGGACCTAGAGGGAAGGTGCTTATATTTCCCACAGATGGAAGTTTTAGCAGTGGGTGTTAGCAATGAAAGCAGATTCAGTCCAGTGAGATTCTAAATAACTTTAAAATTTTGGAGGTTTCAGGTATAGAGAGAAAGGTACCTGAATTTTGTAAGCTACAAATAGTTCAAAAACAAAAAGGGGTTTTGTTTGTCTGTTTCTTTTTTTTTTTTTTTTTGAGACAGAATCACCCTCTGTTGCCCAAGCTGGAGTGCAGTGGCACGATCTTGGCTCACTGCAACCTCTGCCTCCCAGGTTCAAGCTATCCTCCTGCCTCAGCGCCCCTGGTAGCTGGGATTACAGGCACACGCCAGCACGTCTGGCTAATTTTTGTATTTTTAGTAGAAATGGGGTTTCGCCATGTTGTCCAGGCTGGTCTCAAACTCCTGACCTCAGATGAGCCACCCGCCTAGGCCTCTCAAAGTGCTGGGATTACAGGCATGAGCCACTGCGCCTGGCCCTGTTTGTTTTTCCAACTGTGGAAAACAAAACAAAAGGACATAAGTCCTGCCTGGCTCTGACAATGACAGGAAAAGGAAACCCCTGCAACTTAACAGCTAATTAACATATTTGTAACAGCTAATTAACATAGTTGATAAAGACCTTATTTAATGGGAATGGAGGGAGTCTCTCAACTGATGTCTAATCAGGGTGGAGGTGATGATACTGAAGTTTATCTTAGTTGGAAGCTATAGAAAGACTCTATAACCTTGAGGTGATTAATTTTTATAGTTTTGGTAAGCCCCCAGCAATAAGTCTAAGTCAGAGGCTTAAGTTAGGATTTGATTTTTGAGAATGTTTGTCAAAAAATGTTAAAAGACTCAATTTGATTGAAACAGAATCATGGGTCATCGTAAAATAATAGTTATTCATTTAACCAGGGTGGTAATCAAAAGACTTTATTTTTATTGTTATTGTTTTTGAGACAGAGTCTCACTCTGTCACACAGGCTGGAGTGCAGTGACCTAATCTTGGCCCACTGCAGCATCTGCCTCCCAGGTTCAAGTAATGCTCCTGCCTCAGACTCCTAAGTTGCTGGGTTTACAGGTGCACACCACCAGGCCTGGCTAACTTTTGTATTTTTTGGTAGAGACAGGGTTTCACCATGTTGCCCAGGCTGGTCTCAAATTCCTGGCCCCAAGTGATCCGCACTCCTCAGCCTCCTACAGTGCTGGGATTACAGGTGTAAGCCACCACACCCACCAAAAGACTTTAAAAGCACTACAGAAAGTTATACGGATGTAAAAACCTTAACCCTTTTAAAATTTAGTTTTTAAAAGTAATTTTTAAAAACCTGATAAAAACAACATAGGAATTATCTTAAAATTTTTGTTGCTTAGGCTGGTTGTCAAAAAGGAGGGAAAAAAACTCCGTCTGCAGTGATTGCTTTTCCTTATGGGGAGCTCATTTGGATAACTGAAAGTCAGACTTGACAAAAAGATAAATTACTCAGACACACAGAAAGAGTGTGTCCCAGGTTGAGTGACCACTATGCTATAAAGGCCTTGAGGAGGCGAATACGTGACTCTTAGCTATAGCACAGGAAGTTGTCTGATTATGTTGACCACTTTAGACATATCTTGGGGCTCAGAAAGTAATACCCCAAAATGATAACTGTGAACCCAGAAAATCTGAGACAGCTCTCAGTTAATTTAGAAAGTGTATTTTGCCAAGATTGAGGACCCACCCATGACACAGCCTCAGGAAGTCCTGACAACATGTATCCAAATTGGTTGGGGCACAGCTTGGTTGTATATATTTATACATCTTAGGAGAATGAGACATCAATCAATATAAGTAAGAAGTTGCCTGGAAAGGCAACTTGAAGCAAAGGCAAGAAGACTGGAAGTTGGGAGGGAGCTTCCAGGTCACAAGATAGGTGAGACACAAACTTGTGTTCTTGATTAGCCTTTCCAAAGGAGGCAGTCAGATATGCATCTATGTCAGTGAGCAGAAGGATAACTTCAAATAGTATGGGAGGCAGGTTTGCCCTAAACAGTTTCCAGCTTGAGTTTGCCTTAGTGATTTTGGGGGCCTTTTCATTTGTATTTTCCTTTCACATAACCAAAGGAGTAGCCTCAGAAGTAAAAGTTTCTCTTTGGCCTTCTCCTGCCCTCCTGTTTCTCAGTCCCATTTTCCCTCTAGGCTGGCTATAGAAACTAGAATCTCTCTTCCCCAATGTGGGTTCTAGAAACCAGAGCCCCTTTTCCTGAAAGCCAGCCCTAAAACTTAAAAATATTCCGTAAAGTCTGACGGTGCCGTGGACGGTACGGCAACATCTGTGACTCACACGTACACCTCTGGAGAGCCTTCTGGAATAAGAAAACCTGAAGTCACTGGAAGATCATAAAAGTAGAACTATCAACCCCTGTGGCACCTAACTAACTTGAGACATTCTTCTATTGTTTCTTATTCCAGCCTCAATTGACAAGGCCATTGGACTTTGTAACCGACGTGGCCAACCTTGTGACTGCACACCCTATGACCCCTTCTCAGCTTGCAAACCTACGACCCCCGCCCAGCTTGCAAAAAACTGCCCTAAACTGTAACTTCTGTAACTTTCCACTGTTTACTCCAAACCTATAAAACCAACTCCTATCCCACCACCCTCTGCTGACTCTCTTTTTGGACTCAGCCCACCTGCACCCAGGTGAATAAACAGCTATGTTGCTCACACAAAGCCTGTTTGGGGGAGCGGGTCTCTTCATTCAAAGTGCATGTTTTAACACATCCCTCTAATGTTTTCTCCACTTTTCTGTGTAAAACTGGCCATAAAGAAATTATCTGAACTTCTTTGTTGGACTATAGGTTATAAGACCTCTATGCCCAGAAGGAAGAAAATACATACTCAGGGAGGTGAAGAAGAATCTAGACAGGCCTTGCTGGTTTTCCCCACACAGTCTACTAGCACTCAATTATATCCTTTGTTTTTTACATGGCTGTTCATACTTTGTTGAACCTAAGCCTAAAAATGATCAATTTTCTCTGTATCTTGAGTCTTTACTCTGAAAATTCTCACATTTATCTGCCAAACAAATCTATATGCCTTCTCTTCAACCAATCTGTCTTTTGTGAGTTGATTTTTTTCAGCAAAACTTTGGGGGGCCCTGGCCCCTAAATATGTTAGAAAAGCTAAGAGTACAGAATTAAATTATACTGGAGGAAAACATGGCCTTCTTTTTTTAATTATTATTTTTTAATTTTCATTTTTTTTGAGATGGGTCTTGGTCTGTCACCCAGGCTGGAGTGCAGTGGCGCAATCTTGGCTCACTGCATTCTTGACTTCCTGGGCTCTAGCAACCCTCCCACCTCAGCCTCTCAAATAGCTGGTACTACAGGCCTGCGTCACCATGCCTGGCTATTTTTTTTTTTTTTTTTTTTTGTAGAGATACAGTGTGACTATGTTGCCTACATTAGCCTTGAACTCCTGAGCTGAAGCATTCCTTCTGCCTCAGCCTCCCTAAGTGGCTGGGATTACAGACTTTCAAGGTAAAATATTTTAGCATCAGGCCATAAAAACAGATTTAGAACTAGAGGAAAAAGAAAAAATTGTCACAGAAGCCAACAAAAATTGAAGGAGAGCATTATCATCCCAGGCCTTTCTAAAAGGAGAAAAAGCTGAAAGCAGCAGAGTATGGCAGAAGTTGAACTTCTGAGATATCAATCTGAGAAATTTTACAAAGAAGCAGATTAGGGATGTAGAACAACAAACTGAACAACTATCCCCGTAAGACAGCACCTTCACAAGAAGGAAAAATCAAGTGAGTAATTATAGTACCTGGTTTTACCATCAGATACCTGAGACCCATTCTCACCTATCTGATGAGATCATGGGGGCCCAAGGTATTTTCCTTTCACATAACCAAGGGAGCAGCTCCAGAAGTAAAAGCTTTTCTTTAGCCTTCTCCTGCCCTCCTATTTCTCAATCTCATTTTCCCTCTAGGCTGGCTATTAAGGAAAGAAGCACTGCAGAGGGTAGGAAAAACAGTCTTGAATTACCTATATCACCCTTACTTCATTCCCTGGCAGTGCATAGAGAGACTCTGTGCACTTGGGAGAGAGAGAACGCAGTGAGTGTCAGGGGCTTTGCATTGGAACTCAGTGCTGCCCTATCACAGTGGAAAGCAACATGGGGCAGAATTCAGCTTGTACCCACAAAGGGAACATTTAGACCAGCCCTAGCCAGAGGCAAATCATCCATCTGAGTGGTGGGAACCTGAGTTCTGGCAAGCCCTACCATTACGGGCTAAAATGCTCCGGGGTCGTAAATAAACATGAAAGGCAGTTTAGGCCGATTTAAATTTTCTTTTTTTGAGATGAAGTCTTGCTCTGTTGCCAGGCTGGAGTGCAGAGGTGCAATCTCAGCCCACTGCAACCTGTGCCACCTGGATTCAAGTGATTCTCCTGCCTCAGCCTCCCAAGTAGCTGGGACTACAGGTGCGCACCACCACGTCTGGCTAATTTTTTTTTTTTTTTGTATTTTAGTAGAGACAGGGTTTCACCATGTTGGCCAGGATGGTCTTGACCTTCCGACCTCATGATCCACCCACCTTGGCCTCCCAAAGCGCTGGAATTACAGGAATGAGCCACTGCACCCAGCTGAGCACAAGGCAGATTTCTAAGGTTCCCAACCCTAGACCTTGGCTCCCAGACAGTATCTCTAGACCCACCAGGACCAAAGGGAACTAACTGCCCTAGAGGGAAGAACATAAGCCTAGTTGGCTTTGCCATCTGATGATTCTGGAGCCCTTAGGCTTGCGTAAACACAGGCAGTAGCCAGGCAGTGGTCACTGCAGGCCTTGGGTAAGACCTAGGGCTATGCTGGCTTCAGGTCTCACCTAGCACAGTCCCAGTGGCGATGACCACAGGGGTGCTTGTGTCACCCCTCCCCCAGCTCTAAGCAGAAAGCTGAGAGAGAGAGAGAGAGAGAGACTTCATTTGTTTGGGGAAAGGAAGGGAAGAGAGGAAGAGTTTCTGTCTGCTAATCCAGGGTGGCACTTCTATGAGTTTGCAATAGCCACAGCATTGCTAGTCTTTAAGTGCCTCCTAAAGCAGATATGGCTGCAGTGACCAAAGACTTAGATCACAACATTCAAGTCCTTTTGAATACCTGGAAAGCCTTCCTAAGCAGGATGGTACACACAAGCCCAGACTGCAAAGACTATAATAAATACCTAACTCTTCAGTGCACAGACACTGACAAACATCCACAAGCATCAAGACCATACTGGAAAACATGACCTCACCAAACAAAGTAAACAAGTTACCAGAGACCAATCCCAGAGAAACAGAGATATGTAACCTTTCGGACAAAGAATTCAAAATAGCTGTTTTGGCAAACTTTAAAAAATCCAAGATAACACAGAAAAGGAATTTAGAATCCTATCAGATAGATTTCACAAAGAGATTGAAATAATTAAAAAAGAGTCAGACTGGATGCAGTGGCTCATGTCTATAATTCCAGAACTTTGGGAGGCCATGGTATGGGCAGATCACTTGAGCCCAGAAGTTCAAGACCAGCCTGGGCAACATGGCAAAACCCTGTCTCTAAAAAAAATGCAAAAATTAGCTGGATGTGATGGGGTGATGTGCTCCTATGCTCCTGTAGTCTTAGCTACCTGGGAGGCTGAGGCAGGAGGATCTATTGAGCCCAGGAGGTCAAGGCTGCAGTGAGCTGTGATCATGTTGCTGCATTCTAGCCTGGGCAATGGAATGAGACCCTATCTTAAAAAAAAAAAAAAAAAAAAAAAAAAAAAGAGCAGAAATTCTGGAGCTGAAAAATGCAATTGACATACTGAAGAATGCATCACAATCTTTTTGTTTTGTTTTGTTTTGAGACAGAGTCTCACTTTGTTGCATTGAATAATCAAACTCCCAAATGTCAAGGATAAAGAAAGGATCCCAAAAGCAGCAAAGAAAGATACAAAGGCGCTCCAATATGTTTGCAGCAGACTTTTCAGCGGAAACCTCACAGGGCAGGAGAGAGTGGCATGACATAGTTAAAGTGCCAAAGGAGAATGAAACATTTAAACTTCTTGTAATTCAACTTTATTAAGAGTAAATCAACTCTCAATTAAAAAAAAAATCTTGGGCTGGGCTCAGTAGCTCACTCCTGTAATCCCAGCATTTTGGGAGGCCCAGGCAGGTAGGTCACTTGAGGTTAGTAGTTTGAGACCAGCCTGGCCAACACGGGGAAAACCCATTTCTAATTAGCTGGGCATGGTGGTACGTGCCTATAGTCCTAGCTACTCAGGAGGTCAAGGCAGGAGAATTTCTTGAACCCAGGAGGCAGAGGTTGCAGTGAGCTGAGATCACACCACTGCACTCCAGCCTGGGCGACAGAGTGAGACTCTGTCTCAGAAAAAAAAAAAAGAAAAGAAAATCTGTTGCTCGAATCAATTATTTAGTGTGTTAGTGTGTTTTTAATATCAAAGCTGAATCTCTAGAAAGATAGTTATAATTTCCTTACTTAATTACATACAAAATTTCTTTCTTAAGTTCTCCTTCTATGAACTTTATCATGACTTTCAGAAACCATTTGTGACATGCTTGGACTTTCTGTTTTGTCTTAAGCATCCCTCTTTTCAAAATAACCAGTCATGGCCCGACATGTGGCTGATGCCTGTAATCCCACCATTTTGGGAAGCCGAGGCGGGTGGATCATGAGGTCAGGAGCTCAAGAGAAGCCTGCCAAGATGGTGAAACCCCATCTCTACTAAAGATGCAAAAAATTAGCTGGGCGTGGTGGTGGACGCCTGTAGTTCCAGCTACCTAGGAGGCTGAGGCAGAGAATCATTTGAACCTGGGAGGCAGAGGCTGCAGTGAGTCGAGATCATGCCACTGTACTCCAGCCTGGGTGACAAGAGCAAGACTTCTCTCAAAAACAAACAAACAAATAAAATAACCAGTCATGCCAAGTGTGGTGGCTCACACCTGTAATCCCAACACTTTGGGAGGCCAAGGCAGGTGGATCATGAAGTCAGGAGATTGAGACCATCCTGGCTAACACAGTGAAACCTTGTCTTTACTAAAAATACAAAAATAATAGCCAGGTGTGGTGGCATGTGCCTGTAGTCCTCGCTATTCAGGAGGCTGAGAGACGAGAATCACTTGAACCTGGGCAGCGGACATTGCAGTGAGCCGAGATCACGCCATTGTACTCCAGCATGGTGACAGAGTGAGACTCTATCTCAAAATAAATAAATAACCAGTAATTTTATAATTTACCAGGGTAAAAGGAGGTGTGTCCAACCTTGCCTTTCCCATCATGGCCTGAAGTAGTTTCTCAGGTTTCTTTGGGATCCTGTTGACCAAGACAGAGGCCCCCATTTAGCCAACTGGGGGACTGAGAATTTTATTTTTGGTTTACCACCTCCACTCAACCAACCCGTGAGTTACAGTTGCTCTGTAAGGCCCACATGACATTCCACTTACAGTTCACAGCTCTGTCCTGAGCTTACAGGTGAGGCTTAGGTCAGAGGCACATGCTAACTTGGTGAAGGATGCAGAAGACCACTGAGGGTGCCCCATGATGTGATGGTGACTCCTGAGTGATCTGGTATGTGCACTGTAAACTCCTAAGGGTTATCCACAGGGAAGGAACACTGGCCACTGGCCACAATTCATTTAATTCATTTTTGCTTTTTTGAGACAATGTTTCACTCTTGTCACCCAGGCTGGAGTGCAGTGGCATGATCTTGGCTCACTGCAACCACCGCCTCCTGGATTCAAGCAATTCTCCTTCCTCAGCCTCTCACGAAGCTGGGATTACAGGTGCCCACCACCATGCCCAGCTAATTTTTGTATTTTTTGTAGTAGAGACAGAATTTCATTATGTTGGCCAGGCTGGTCTTGAACTCCTGACTTCAGGTGATCTACTGCCTTGGCCCCCCAAAGTGCTGGGATTATAGGCATAAGCCACTGTGCCCAGCCTATTTAATTAATTCTGTCAGTGAGAATAAAGGTAAATTCCATGTTCTTCCTCATAATAAGGTCTCATGTTCTCTTTATATGTTTTTACTGTTAACTTTTGCATTTAACTAAACCTACAAAGCAACTGGAAAAGCCCAAAGTCCAAGATTTATCTCTGGTCACTTCCTGGACTTTCTACACTTACTAGGGAACAAAGCTCACTCCTGCTTTTCCCCTATCTGCCTTGTCAGTATTGCCAAGAATTTTAATTTTGTTTATTAAAAGGACACATAAGAATTTAATTCACTCAAGTTTTAAAAACATATTACCCCCATGTTACTACTCATTTCTGTGCCTGCTGCTTTTTTCTGAGTCTGATTCCTCCCCCTGGGTTCTGGAAGTGGTGAGGACATACATAGGCTTCAAAGCCAGACTACCTTGTTTAGAGCCTTAGCTCTGCCACTTTATAGCTGTGTGATCTTGGATAAGTAACTCAACCTTTCTGTGCTTTAGTCTTCTCTTGTGTAAAATCAGGGTAATTACAGTAGCTCCCTCAAGATTGCTGTGAGAATTAAGTGACTTTTGGGCTCTGAACAGTATCTTTGCACATAGTAAGTACTCAATAAATGTTTGCTGTTATTAGTATTTTTCTATACTATGTCCTTTTCATCAATGGTCTTTCCCTTACATTTCTCAGGTGTTAATCAATAGCTTAATAGTTTATGTGTGTATAGATTTTTAGGTTGATGGTTATCATCAGCACTAACTTCCGTTATTACCTATTGTCCTCTAGCATTTGTTTTTGCTGATGAAAAGTCGGCTGTCTATCTAATCATCATTCCTTTGTAAGCAATCTGTACTTTCTCTCTGGGAGCTTTAAGATTTTTCCTCTTCAGCTTTGATTTTCTACATTTCCATTGTAACATGTAGGTATGAGTTTACTTTCACTTTTTCTGCTCTGCACCTCCAATTACTTTCAATCTGAGGGATTCTGCCTTTCTCAAAGTCTATCAGTGTATTAGCTATTATCTCTTCAAATAGCACTTCTCTTCTATTTCCTTTGTTTACTCCTGGGACTCCTGTATGAAGTAGTTTGGAACCTCTCCAAATACTGTCTGTGTTTCTTAATGGCACTGTTGATATTTGATAACGTCATCATATTTAATAGTCACTATGAGCACAGTTAGGATAATAAAGAAATGGGTCGTTATATTTAGAGTGCCCAGGAAGTTATGTTTTCAAAATTCTCTCATAGAAACCATTATCTGCCTGATACTGCTCTTGTCTAATATAGGGCTGCCATTACAAAGGAAAAGATATCTGACTCAGGTACTCACTTGATTCTGTTTGCCTTATGTTTTGTTCAGTGATAGGTTATCCCTAAATCATGAAGACCTCTGGCCAACCCCCGTACTCCTCTTCTCTCTCTCTTTTAATAGATGAGGAAACTAAGGGCAAACAGTTCATTGATTTTCCAAAGGACACATATGTGAATCTTATTCCCCCTCTAGGGCCAGCATATTTTCATCTTCTTCTTTGCTGCCACCTGAGATCAAACTAGCGCCATCTCTCACCTGGACCATTGCAGTTAACTTTTCTTCTACATTCATTTTTATTCTTTATTTCCACCCACATGGGTCACTGAAGCCAGAGTGACCTCTTTAAAATTAAAATATGATCATGATTTCCCCTCCTAAAACTCTTTTTAAAAAACTAGACTACTTTTTAGAGCCAGTTTTAGGTTCACAGCAAAATTGAGCAGAGTACAAAGAGTTCCCGTATAGCCCGTCTCCACACATGCATAGCCTCCCCCACTATCAACATCCCAGCACCAGAGTAGTACATTTGTTACAGTCAACAAACCTACACTGACATATTATCATTCAAAGGCCATAGTTTACAATAGGGTTCACTCTTGGTGTGGTACATTCTATGGGTTTGGACAAACGTATAATGGCATGTATCACTGTAATAGTATCATACAGAATAATTTCACTGCCCTAAAAATGCTCTGTGTTAGCCAGGCATGGTGGTTCACACCTGTAACCCCAGCACTTTGGGAGGCCAAGGTGGGTGGATCATGAGTTCAGGAGTTCGAGACCAGCCTAGCTAACATGGTGAAACCCCGTCTCTTCTAAAAATACAAACATTAGCTGGGTGTGGTGGCACACACCTGTAGTCCCAGCTACTTGGGAAGCTGAGGCAAGAAAACCACCACTTGTATACAGGAGGCAGAGGTTGCAGTGATCCAAGATCGTGACACTGCACTCCAGCCTAAGCAACAGAGCGAGACTCCATCTCAAAAAAAAAAAAATGCTCTGTGTTCTGCCTTTTTATTCCTCCTTCTGCTCTAATCTTTGGTAATCACTGATATTTTTACTGTCTCCATAGTTTTGCCTTTTCCAGTATGCCATATAGTTAGAATCACATGGTATGTGGCCTTTCAGATTGGTTGCTTTTTTTTTTTTTTTTTTTTTTTGAGATGGAGTCTTGCCTGTCACTCAGGCTGGAATGCAGTGGCATGATCTTGGCTCACTGGAACTTCTGCCTCCTAGGTTCAAGCTATTCTCCTGCCTCAGCCTCCTGAGTAGCTGGAATTACAGGTGTGCACCACCATGTCCAGCTAATTTTTGTATTTTAATAGAGATGGGGTTTCACCATGTTGGTCAGGCTGGTCTTGATCTTTTGATCTCGTGTTCTGCCCACCTCAGCCTCCCAAAGTGCTAGGATTACAGGCATGAGCCACTGCACCTGGCCCAGATTGGTTGCTTTTACTTGTTAATACATCTTTAAGTTTCCTCCATGTCTTTTTGTGGCTTGATAGATATTTCTTTTTAGCACTAAATAATATTCCATTGTCTAGATGTTCCACAGTTTACTTATTCATTCACTTACTGTAGGACATCATGGTTGCTTCCAAGTTTTAGCAACTATGAATAAACCTGCTATAAACATCAATGTGCAGGTGTCTGTGAGGACATAAGTTTTCAACTCCTTTAGGTGAATACCAAGGAGCACAACTGCTGGATTGTTTGCTAACAGGATGTTTAGCTTTGTAGGAAACCACTAAACCATGTTCCAAAGTTGCAGTGAGCCGAGATCACGCCATTGCACTGCAGCCTGGGCAATGAGAGCAAAATTCCTCCCCCCACCTCCAAAAAAAAAAAAAAAGAAGTTTTAAATTTATTTTTTTATTTTTTATTTTTTTTTAGATGAAGTCTTGCTCGGTTGCCTAGGCTGGAGTGCAGTGGTGCAATCTCTGCTCACTGCAGCCTCTACCTCCCAGGTTCAAGCGATTCTATGCCTCAGCTTCTTGAGTAGCTGGGATTACAGTTGTGTGACATCACATTAGGCTAACTTGTGTTTTTAGTAGAGGTGGGGTTTCACTCTGTTGGCCAGTCTGGTCTCGAACTCCTGGCCTCAAGAGATCTGCCTACCTTGGCCTCCCAAAGTGCTGGAATTACAGGCATGAGCCACTGTGCCTGGCCTCTCCTTTACTTTTGAAGAATAATTTCTCTGGGTGCAGAATTTTATGTTGGTGGTCTTTTTCTCTCAACACTTCAAATTTTGCATTCCATTATCTTTTTGCTTGCATGATTTCTGATTAGAGTTGGATATAATTATTATCTTTGCTCTTCTGTAGGTAAGAATATTTTTCCCTCTGGCTTTTTTAGAATTTTTCATTCTCTTTGATTTTCTGTAATATAAAAATGATAGGCAAGGTTTTTTGTTTTTTTTTTTTTCTTTTCTTGAGACAGAGTCTCACTCTGTTATCCAGGCTGGAGTGCAGTGCTGCTATCTCAGTTCACTGCAACCTCCACTTTCCAGGTTCAAGCAATTCTCTTGCCTCAGACTCCTAAGTACCTGGGATTACAGGTGCATGCCACCATGCCGTTAGTTTTTATATTTTTAGTAGAGACTGGGTTTCACCATGTTGGCCAGGCTGTTCTTTAACTCCTGACCTTAGGTGATCTACCTGTCTCAGACTCCCAAAGTGCTGGGATTACAGGCATGAGCCACTGCGCCCAGCCTACGGGGTGTTTTGTTTTGTTTTGTTTTTGTTTTTTTTAACCCTTAGCCTGCTTGGGGTTCTCTGAGCTTTCTAGATCTGTGGTTTGGTATCAGACATTAATTTGGGAGAAATTATCAGATATTGTTATTTCAAATATTTTCTCTGTTCTTTTTCATCTTTCTTCTCATTTTAGTATTCCTATTATGAGGTTGTTATACCTTTCATAGTTGTCCCAGTTCTTGGATATTTTGTTCTGTTTTTCTTTTTTTTTTGAGACAGCGTTTCACTCTTGTTGCCCAGGCTGGAGTGCAATGGCACCATCTTGGCTCACTTGCAACCTCCACCTCCTGGGTTCAAGCAATTTTCCTGCCTCAGCCTCCCGAGTAGCTGGGATCACAGGCATGCGCCACCATGCCTAATTTTTGTATTTTTAGTAGAGACGGGGTTCCTCCATGTTGGTCAGGCTGGTCTCAAACTCCCGACATCAGGTGATCTGCCTGCCTCAGCCTCCCAAAGTGCTGGGATTACAGATGTGAGCCACTTCACCCAGGATGGTTTTTTTTTTTTAAAGGATTTCTGTCTGCTTCCAGTGTTCATCTGTTCTTGCACACTGCCTGCTTTGTCCAGTAGAGCCCTTAGCATATGAATCATCGTTATTTGAAATTTTCTCTCTGATAACTCCAACATTCCTGCTGTGCCTGTTTCTTCAAACTGTGTTTTTTGCCTTTTAGTATGCCTTGTAATTTTTTCATGATAGCCAAACATGGTGTATTGGGTAGAAGGAAGCGCTATAAATAGGCCTTTAGTGATGAGGTGGTGAGGTGTGGTGGGGAAAGGAAGCTATATTTTGTAATTTTTCTCTGTCTCTTATTTAATGAGGACATGCTGGTCCCGTTGATACAGATTAGCCTCCCAAATTAATTTTCCCCTTCCTGTGACTCAGGCTGTCCATCTTCTTCGTCTCACTGCTGTCTCATTTCATCACTTTGTGCCTAGTCTCCCGTCTGCTCCAGTTCCCTTCAGCATTTCCCCATTTCGTGTTATTTTGCTGTGACAATGGAATACTTTCAAGGGACAGATAACTCAGACAAATTTAAGCAATGGAAGTGATTTATTGGCTAAAAAGTCCAAGGTAGGATAGGCTTCAGGGTAGGTTTAATTTAGTTGTTATACAAGCCCTGCCTTCTTTACCTTTCTCTTCTCTGTCTTCAGTCTTGTCAGCTTCATTCCAGATCTTGCTTCTCTCAGGGTGGCCAAATGAATCCAGAGATTCAGGTTTCATATCTGTATACCATCCCACCCACAAGGGAAGAGAGTGTCCTCTGTGGTGGCACTCAGAGAAGTGAGAAAGCTTCTTTCCAGAAGCTCCAGTGAACATCCTTTGCATGTTACTGGACACCTTTTGCCAGATGCCCTTCCTGAACCAACATCTGTGCCTGAGAAACAGAATGCACTAGGTGGCTTGTGTCTAGGTTGCGTGAATCAGTACTGTGGAAAGAGAGACAGGATAACCTGATGGGCTTCGACTCGTAGAGCTGGGAGTGCAATCAGATTCTCCTTAACCATATGAGAGAGGTAGGCATCCAATGGAAAACCTGGACAGAATGCGGATAAAGGACAGGAGAAATGGATGCTAAATAGCTAAAAATGCCCACTACCTTTGTACGTGGTTACTTCGAAAATCCAAATAAAACACTATTTTTATTTTATTGCTCTACTGCTCTAGCCCAAAGGCTAAGTCCAATCTGCCACTGTTTTTTTTTGTTGTTATTTAATTTTTTTTATTTTTTGAGATACAGTCTACTTTTGCCACCCAGGCTGGAGTGGAGTGGTGTGATCATAGCTCACCACAACCTCAAACTCCTGGTTTCAAGGGATCCTCCCACCGCAGCCTCCTGAGTCACTGGGACTACTGGCATGAGCCACTATGCCCCACAGCCACCTGTTTTCATTAGCAGTTTTATTGAAACAGCCATGCTCATTTTCAAAGTTTTGGGTATGGCTGTCTTTACACTACAGTGAAAGAGTTGAGAGTTGAGATGAAGACTGCATGGTCTGTCAAATCAAAAAGATTTACCACCTGGGCCTTTTCAGAAAAAGTTTACAGACCCCTGGCCTAAAAGAGTAAATCTATTTTATTTTGTTTATGCTCTGTTGCCCCAGCTGGAGTGCAGTGGTGCGATCTCAGCTCACTGAAACCTCTGCTCCCCAGGTTCAAGCGTTTCTCATGACTCACCTTCTCAAATAGCTGGGATTACAGGCGCCTGCCACCATGCCCAGCTAATTTTTATATTTTTAGTAGAGACGAGGTTTTACCATGTTAGCCAGGCTGGTCTTGAACTCCTGACCTCAAGTGATCTGCCTACCTCAGCCTCCCAAAGTGCTGAGATTACAGGCAAGAGCCACCACCCCCGGCTAAAAGATTAAATCTAAACTCCTCCTGAATTTCAGTCCTCTATCATCTATCCTCACTTTACTGACATAATTTTATCGGTATTATTTTGTATATAAGCTCTCTAATCCAATCAAATCAGTTTATTCACCCACCCTAAATATTGCACAATCATTGTCCACTTTTCTCTTTTCTTTCATTCATGCCTAATCTGCCCTGGAATGTTCTCCTTCCATCTCATGTATCTTCAAAGGCCCATCTCAAGTGCATGGAGCCTTCCTGGTTACCTTTATTGGCACAGGGATCTTCTTTCCTACCTTTATTGCCTCTGTCAATCACACACTGAGGCATTTTGAGTTTGTATATGTTTTATAAATATGTCATATGTATACCATCTTTTCTGTTCAATTTAATGCAAACCTCCTAAATATTAGAGTCTTGGTGATATTTTTTACATATATATATATATATATATATATATTTTTTTTTTTTTTTTTTTAGACGGAGTCTAACTCTGTCAACATGCTGGAGTGCAGTGGTATGATCTCAGCTCACTCAACCTCTGCCTGCTGGGTTCAAGCGATTCTCCTGCCTCAGCCTCCCAAGTAGCTGGGACTACAGGTGTGCGCGTGAACATGCCCAGCTAATTTTTATATTTTTAGTAGAGACGGGGTTTCACCATGTTGGCCAAGATGGTCTCGATCTCTTAACCTCGTGATCTACCTGCCTCAGCCTCCCAAAGTGCGAGGATTACAGGCGTGAGACACTTTGTCCAGCCAGTATAATATTTTCTATAAGGTATCCCTTATAGAATTTCAAGTAATGGTGTACTAAGATAAAGCACTTAACTAATAATTACTAGTCCTGTCAAACTCAACCTCTCACATATCCAGAATTAGCCCACTTCTCTACAGCTCACTAACTACTTGATTCTGAGCCCCATTTACTCTCATCTGGCCTGTGCTAGCCTCCCAGGTGTCCCCTGCACTCTTTGCCCCACTGCGTTTTTTTCCCCATACGGGAGGTGGACTGACTAAATGTTTAAATCAGCAGGTGTTACTCTCCTGCTTAAGATTCTCCACTTCTAGGACATGTCTTAGAAAATAAATCATAAGGCCAGGCGCGGTGGCTCACACCTGTAATCCCAGCACTTTGGAAGGCCAAGGCCAGCGGATCACGAGGTCAGGAGTTCAAGACCAGCCTGGCCAACATGGTGAAACCCTGTCTCTACTAAAAATACAAAAATTAGCTGGGTGTGGTGGCGCATGCCTGTAGTTCCAGCTACTCAGGAGGCTGAGGCAGTAGAATTGCTTGAACCCAGGAGGCAGAGGTTGCAGTAAGCTGAGATCGCACCATTGCACTCTAGCCTGGGCAACAAGAGCGAAACTCCATCTCAAAAAAAAAATTAAATAAATAAATAAGTCATGAGCTGTCTCTGCCTAAATCTAGTTTATCTCCTTCTGCTTGTCAGCAGTCCCTCTGCTCCAGTTTCTCTCTGTTCCCTCTGCCTGGAATGCCCTTCCCCCAGCTCAAGAATGTCTAACTCCTCATGATTAGGTCTCTGCTCCCTTCTCCTTGACTGACCACCAATCTGAACGGGCTCCCCACTTCCTGTCCATCACTTTAGATCACATCATCCAGCTTCACTTTCCTCCTGGCCCTGATCTCAACCCTGATATATCTTGTTTACTGTTAACCCTCTGAGTACAAGCCCTCTGAGATTAGTGATTCTGTCCCATTGGTTCACCCCTGTATTTCCAGGTCCTAGAATGTCCCAGCACATAAGAGGGACTCAATAGCTCTTTGTGGCATAAATGAACTAAACCATTCATAGATTTACTTCCTTTTGAAATAAAAAGGAAAACTTGTATTCACTATCACAAAAATGCATTGACCATGTGCGTATTCTCGTGGTTTTCCTTCTTAGGGTTTTGCCAATGACTCTGCTCTTAGGGGTTGCATTAGTTTCCAATGGCTGCCATAACCAAGTGGCATAAAATGAGTAGCTTAACACAACAGAAATGTATTCTGTCACCATTCTGGAGACCAGAAGTCCCAAATCAAAGTGTGGATAAGCTTAGTGGCTCCTGGGGGCTCTGCAGGAGAAATCTTCCATTGCTTCTTTCTTAGCCTCTGGTGACACCGGCAAGCCTTGGTGTTCCCTGCCTGGTAGGTGCATCTCTCCAGTCTCTGGCTCTGTCTTCACATCACCTTCTTCTCTGTGTGTCTCTGTGCATGCTGTTTTTACTCTCATAAGGACAATTATTAGATTTAGGGTCTACTCTAATCCAGTGAGGTTTCATCTTGATCCTTAACTAATAACATCAGTAGTAATTCTATTTCTATACAAAGTTGCTTTCTGAGGTTCTGCATGGACATGCACTTTTCAGAGACACTATTTGTCCCATGATAGAGCTTTAGGATACAACACAGAAACTTACAACCTACTCTTGCTGTAATGTGATGCACATACATTGTTTTTTGGGTTGCAGGTGACCATTTCCCCTTCCCGGGAGCACCCCAGTTTCCTATTGTATCTTCCAGTTGGAGGACAGTCTTGATGGGAATGTAACTCAATATTTCTCATCCCTACTCTGCAACCAAGGAGCTGCATGTGACCCAAAGTAAGACAAATTGACTCCTGGAATGCCTTCTTTTTTCAAATTTATGCTATTTTATGTTTTGGCACCCTTTCAAGAGAGCTTTTATTCCATACTAAATTTCCCTTTTTTTAGAGAGAGCAAGGATCTCTCTCAGTCACCCGGGAGGGAGTACAGTGGTGTGATCACCACTCACTCTATGCAGCTTCGAACTCCCAGGCTCTAGCAATTCTCCCACCTCAGCCTCCCAAGTAGCTGGTACTACAGATGTGCACCACCACATCTGGCTAATTTATTTATTTATCTGTAGAGATGGTGTCTCATTATGTTGCCCAGGCTGGTCTCAAATTCCTGGGCTCAAGTAATTCTCTTGTCTCAGCCTCCCAAAGTGTGATGGAATTACAGGCATGAGCCACCACACCTGGCCTCACATATTTTTAGTACTATAAATCTGTGAATGCCCAGAAAACATTAAGCAATCTGGACTCTTGGAACTTTTAATCTTGAGTGGAGGCACATAAGGAATGGGAAAATATTGGAACACGTATATTGGAGGAGCAGCACCCAGATAAGATCCTTCATTGTTCATGCTGCCTGGACTCCAGGAGTTGCCTTCATTCCTGTCTTGTGTCCTGATTTGGCTCTCCAGTCTCCCATCTATCCTCTGAGTTCTTAACTAGCACCCTGTTAAAGTCTCTTTTTGCTTCAGTTAGTCAGAATCCATTTCTATCATTTGCATCCAAAGACATCCAACGATTATACAGAGATCCAAGATTTTTTTGAGCACTGTCGCTGTTTTGCATATTTAGCTCTGAGTTCTGACATGCTGAGTTTACTACTATATGAGATACTACCTTCAAAATGTCAATTTCATCCAAACCCACACATTAGGGCAATTACAAGACAGTATATTAGCATCATTATTAATTTATTTATAACCCAGCTTGTTCCAAAAGGATTTCATTGTGTTAAATTATCTTACAAAGGTACAGCAAGAAAAAGTACATTTTAAATAAGGAACAAAAATGAGACAAAGGAAGAATAACAGGTAGAAAAGTGAGATGAAGCCGCAGGAGAACCTAATCCAAGGTTACTGCCAAGGCTAGACAATAGGTAGGGGGAAAGATGCAGCATCGTAAAAAGGTCTGCAGGCTACAGCTGTTGCCATGGTATTTGGCAACAATATTTTCTACTTTTCATAGTTCCTTCTCAACCTGAATTTCTGTTAAAAGCATGAAATCTCTCTACGTTAAATTGGGACCATGAGATAATTAAGCAGTTGCCAAATGGAAACTAACTGAATAACAGAAAAGAATACATGTGCTTACAATCTTTATGTTATTAACTTAAAGATGGTAAAAACCCTGAAATATCTGCTTTAATCTTCATCTCTCTTTCCTTTGACTTTTTTTGGTTAATATTAGTCAAAACCCTGAAGCTGCAGTGCCTCATTTTAAGTTAATGATTTTTTAAATTTTGCTTTACGCAATAGATGGATGTTGAAAAATGTATTCTGTTATCTGTTTTTACAAATTCAAATACTCTAAATGGAAGACAGAAACTATTTAAAAGATTTACAGTCAATTTTTTTGCAAATCAAGTATTATATTTTTATTATCTTGGTGATGTGGGATTTTCACATATTATAGAAATGTCAGTTCGCCTCTTGCAGTTTTTATCAAGAAAGCGAAGCCCAGATTTTAAATGCAAATACTGCATAAAGATATGGCTCATACATAGTAACATAGTAAACACAATCATACTGATCTTCATTATTGTAATGACGATTTTCCCATTTTAATATTTATTGCATTTTTTTCTATCAAACCTTTTCCAAAAAGGATCTGAGGCAGCTATCGAATACATCACAAGTGCCACCTAGTGCTTCCTTTGAAAATAACATGCTTTTTTTTGTCTTCAGAAATAAGCACAAAACAAGATGTAGAACATCCTTGTTTCTCCTAGGCCAGATCTTGCTTAAGTAGCTCTGCTTCCTAAAAATGAGTGCATTTGCTTTCAGCCAAAACATATTTTGAAAGAAGAATTTGGAAGTGAGTTTCCTTGACTGCGCGCAGACCTCCCAATACTGCTTGGTTTTAATTCTACATAGGTAGACGTGGCATTAAGTAAAGGATGCTTAAGAAAGGAAACATAAAATAAGGAATTTCATTAAAGAAGTAGCAGAAATTATTTCAAAAAGTATTTTCCTCCATCTCCCAGTAGGAGCTGGCATCTCACTAAGCTTGATTTCTATCATCTTTTTTTTTTTTTTTTTTTTTTGAGACTGTGTCTTGCTCTGTCACCCAGGCTGGACTGCAATGGCACGATCTCAGCTCACTGCAACCTCTACCTCCTGGGTTCAAGTGATTCTCCCACCTCAGCCTCCCGAGTAGCTGGGATGATAGACCCACGCCAACCATGTCTGGCTAATTTTTTTAGAGATGGGGGTTTCACCATGTTGGCCAGGCTGGTTTTGAACTTCTGACCTCAGGTGATTCACCCGCCTCAAAGTGCTGGGATTACAGGCGTGAGCCACCACGCCTGATCTGTTTTTTTTTTTTTTTCCCTGATATTTCTGCTTGCCTTTTTTACATCTCTTATGTCATTTACCTTTATATTTTCAACCTTTTTTCAGTTATTTCATTTTATTACTTACAACCATTCCTCTCCTCCACAAACACTTTTTTCCCTGGTGACTTTCCTCATGGAGACTTGCTTCTTAGCAAGTCACATTGCAATGTCCCTTTCCTGCTTTTTGGGTTTGTTTCACTGTTTCCTGGATCACTGGTTTTCCCCTTTCTTTGTTTTCTCCTTGTTTTGCTGCAGAATATATATATATGTTTTTGAGACAGTGTCTCACTCTGTTGTCCAGGCTGGAGTGCAATGGTATGATCTCTGCTGACTGCAACCTCCGCCTCCCAGGTTCAAGCAACTCTCCTGCCTCAACCTCCTGAGTAGCTGAGATTACAGGCACGTGTCATGACGCCCAGCTAATTTTTGTGTTTTTAGCACAGATGGTGTTTCATCATGTTAGTCAGGCTGGTCTCAAACTCCTGACCTTGTAATCCACCTGCCTCGGCTTCCCACATTGCTGGGATAACAGGTGTGAGCCATTGCGCTCAGCCTGCAGAATATTTTTAAGCAACTTCCCAAAAATGGGCACGAGAGATAATTGCTTCAAGTCCTTGCACGTGTGAAAATGTCTTTATTCCAGCTTCACACTTAATTGTGCTTGCCTGGCCACGATATTCCAGTTTACAATCATGTTACCAATAATAGTAGCCATTTCCTTATTGTGTTTTAGTACCTTTGTATCTTAGTCAGTTTCTGCTGCTATAACAAAATACCATAGACTGGGTAATTTATAAAGAACAGAAATTTACTTTCTCACAGTTCTGAAGGCTGGAAGTCTACGGTCAAGGTGCTGGCAGCTTCAGTTGTCTGGTGAGAGCTGTGCTCTGCTTCCAAGGCGACCTTTATCGCTGCGTCCTCCAGAGGGAAGGAATGCCGTGTCCTCTCCTGGCAGAAGGCAGAAGGGCAAGAGAGCTGAAAGCAGCCTGAAGCCTCTTTTATAAGGACTTTCATCCCATTTGTGAGGGAGGAGCCCTCACGGCCTAATCACCTCTTAAAAGCCCCACCTCTTAATAGCATTACACTGACCAACGAGGTTTAATTTAACATCTGAATTTTGGAGAAGACACATTCAAACCATACAGCACAGCGTTGCTGATGAGAAGTCCAATGTCAGCCTGACTCTTGCTCTTTGTAACATGGAAGATAAATTGTTCCTATTGCACTACTATCAAGTCAAATCCTAACAATCCATTTCCATTTCTAAAATTGAGACTCACAGGTCGTGCTCTGCTTTTAGTGTTAACTAATGACATATCAGAGTCTGGCTCTGAAAATACAGATCTTCATAATTTTTTAAAAAGTCTAATAAAGAGACGAAAAAGATGTTTCTTCTCCATAGCAAGCAGAGAGAGGGAGAGAAAGAGATCATTTCACAGTGTAAAACTTGGTAAAAGGATCTGATGAGGCAAGATGTCAAATGTGAACTCTCACAGGACATCAGTTTTATTTCAGTGTGAGAGAAAGTCTTGCACAAATACTCCCAACTTCTACCAGCTTTTTCTGTTTTCTTTAAGTAAATTTATCATTGAAATTATTATTTCAACAAAGAAGTTTTGTAAATGCTAGAGATTTTAGAAATGTTGCCATACGAATCACTAGGTCAAGAGACTGAGACCATCCTGGCTAACATGGTGAAACCCCGTCTCTACTAAAAACACACAAAATTAGCCAGGTGTGGTGGCACGTGCCTGTCATTCCAGCTATTGAAGAGGCTGAGGCAGGAGAATCGCTTGAACCTGGGAGGCGGAGGTTGCAGCGAGCAAATATCGTGCCTCTGCACTCCAGCCTGGGCAACAGAGACTCCCTCTCAATAAAAAAAAAAAAGAAGGAAAGAAAATAAAAGAAAAAAAAAAAAAAAAAAGAAAAGAAAACAGGCAAAGTGGTAGTTCTCTTAATTTCAAAAATTCTACCCCTCTCTTCCTCCTCCACACATATACACTAAGGTCCAAGAGGAAGATGTCCCAGAAAATGCTTCAAAATATGGTGAAAATCTTAGCAAAACAAAAAGCATTTTCTGTATTACCATAGTATTAAATCTTCACTAAATCTATTGTATAGAGTAACCAGCTCCAGGACATAAACCAATAGAAAAAAATAACACTGTGGAAAGGAAACATTTTCCAGGTCCATATGAACCTTTATGTCATCATTGAAAGTGATCTTATAGACAACAGATAAACAGAAAGGAATAGAGTCCACACGTAGACCCTCACACAGAGGATCACTTAATTTATCACAAAGGTGCCAATGAAATTCAATGTGGAAAGGAAGGGCTTTTCAATAAATGGTATTGGTTCAAAAGATATTTGCATTTGAAAATTGAATAAATGTTATCAGATTATTCATTAGAAAGCTTATAGTAATTTATAGTCTCACCAACTTGATTGCTAAGTGTTCTGTGGTCTATTCAAGTAAATGTTCAAAGATATTTGCAAAGAATGGATATTTTGTTTATTGAGCACAAAGTCCTCTATGTGTGTATATAATACATTGTATTCATTATTCAAGCAACAAGAGTTTATTGAATGCCTCCCACATGCTAGGTACTGTTCTAGGCTCCAGGGATTTGGCTGAAGGCAAAGTAACCTACTTTCTGGGAGCTTACATTCTTGTAGGGGAAGACAGATAATATAAGAGACAAAAATAAGATAGTTTCACATGGTTCTAAGTTGTGTGAGGGAAAAACCCATCAGTTCAAGGGGATAGAGGGACACTGGGGTGAGGGTTCTATTTCACATCAGAGAGTCAAGGAAGGCTTCTCTGCATGTTGAGAAGGAGGGAGCCACGTGGTCTGAGGGGAAGGCACGGATCCCAGGAGGAAGCTCAAGGAGTATGTGGGAAAGAGTCGGAGGGAGGCCAGTGTGGCTGGAGAGTGCAGGAGATGCTCAGAGAGGTAGGTAGGCAGGGGCCACATCACGCTGGCCTTATTGACCACAGCATGATGTTCAGGCTTTATTTCAGTGTAATGGGAAGGCATCAGAGGCTCCTCAGTCCTAGTGTGGCATGATCTGATCTATACTTTTAAGAGATAATGTTGTGCTGTGGGGAAATGAATTGGAAGGGGATGAAAGAAGCAAAAAGACTTTGAGTTGTGGCCAGAGTGACAGCAGCATGGACTAGGTAGCATCTGGGGAAGTGGTGAAATGTGACCAAACTTGGGATGCATCCGGATGATATAACAGGACATGCTGATAGTTTGGATGTCAGAGGTGGGGTGGGGCCAAGGGAAAGAGAGGAGTCAAAGGTGACCCCTAGGTTTTGAGCCTAGTACCTGGGTCAGTGGTGGTGCTGCCAGCTGAGATAGAGATGACTGGGGAGGAGGAGGGTTGGCGTGGGGGTGCAATGGGAAGAAAAACTTTGGTGTGTATTGACGGAAGCAACCCAGTGTACATCAACAGATGAATGGATAAACAAAATGTGGTATATCCATACAGTGGAATATTACTCATCTATGAAAAGGAATTACATACTGATACAGGCTACCACATGAATGAACCTTGAAAGCATCATGCTAAGTGACAAACCAGACACCAAATACCCCATGTTGTATGATTACATTTATATGAAATATCCAAAATAGGCAAATCCGTAGAGTAAAAAATGTCAGGGGTTCAGGTCAGTGAAAGAGTAACTGGGAATGAGTGATTAATAAATACGGAGTTCCCATTTGGGGTGATGAAAAAGTCCTGGAGCTAGATAGTGGAGCTGGTTGAACAGCACTGTGAATGTACAAATGCCGTGGAATTATATACTTTAAAATGGTTACAATGGTCAGTGTTCTGTTCCATATATTTTACCATAATTAAAAAGAATCTGAGACAACAACCAAAAACTTCAGGACGTATATGGAGAAGCTGAGAGTTTGGTTTAAGACATGTTAAATTTGAGATGCTTATCAGATATTCAGGTGGATTTGGATAAAGGGAACTGAAGCTTGGGTGAGTTCAGGACTGGAGAAATCAATCTGGGTGTCATCAACATGGGGATGGCACCTAAACACTCAGGACTAGTGAGGTCCCCCAGGAAGGCAGTGTAGAGAGAGGAGAGGAGAAAGGGAAGACTGCCTCCTGGACTGTCTCAACACTGGGAGGTCACAAACAGGAGGAGGCACCAGCAAAGCAGACTGGCCATGCTGGATCCAAAAAGTAGCAGGAGTCAGGAGAGTATGACATCTCCAGAGACCAGTGCCAAATGTGTCCACTGCCGCCTGGAGATGGAGTAAGATGAACATAGTTGGATTTTGTGCGATGAAGGTTCCTGCTGTCTTTACAAAGTTGTTCAAGGTGGTTAAATGCACTGCTCAAATATGCTTGATGACTTTTTTTGTCTATCAATTTCTGAAATAGTTTCCCCATCCTTATAGATTGATTGATTTTAATTTCTTTTTGTATTTCTAACATCTTTGTTTTCTGAATTGTGAAGTTCTATATTGAGTGAATAAAAGTTCTTGACTCTCGTGTCTTGTTAGTGAATTGTGACTTTTATCATCTAGAAATAGCCTTCTTTTCTGTTAAAATTTTAGGTATCTGTTTTGTAAACAGCATACACAGTAGTCCCCACTTAGCAGAGGGGAATAGTTCCAAGCCTGCCAGTGGATGCTGAAGCCTTGAGTAGTACCAAACCCAACTTCCGCTGATTAGAACACATTTCTTTCCTTGTCTTTCACCCACAAATTTAATGCTACTTCTATCTTAACTAAGCACTTACCATACACAGTGGCTGAGACTTTCGCAGTTTGAGGTGTACCAGCAAAATTAGCATGAATTTCTTTTCTTTTTCTTTCTTCTCAACTCAGGGATAGAACATTCATTCTTACGTAGATCTTAACAACCTCAGCATATGAGTTTTTTCTTTCCTTAAGTCGAGAAATTCCGCCTTTTCACTTAAGCACTTTACAGCTTCTCTTTGGCATATTCAAATTACCAGCACGACTAATCTTGTAAAATAAGGGTTACTTGCACACAAGCACTGTGATACCATGACAGTCAATCTGGTAACCGAAATGGTCGAGTGACTAAGGGATAGCTGGTGTCTCCAACATGGATAAGCTGGGACAGAGAGGTGGTTCATGCCCCAGGCGGAGCTGAGCAGGGCAGTGTGGGATTTCATCATGCTACTCAGAACGGCTGACAACTGAAAACTTTAAGACTTGTTTATTTCCGAATTCTATATTTAATATTTTTGGACCACAGCTGACCACAGGTAACTGAAATTGCAGAATCGCTGCGGATAAAGGGACTACTGTAACTGCAGACTCTGTAACCCAAATCAGGACTAAATTTTTAAATAAAGGAGCAAAGAACATGCAGCCAATTTTGGATATGTGGGTTTTTTTTTTCCCTCACTCTCGTCAATGTTGATCTTATTTAACTTCTATCTACCAGATATTTCAAAAATGTTCTAGTAATGGACACCCTTTCTTATTTTCCAGAGATTCTGGCATTGGTGGGTTTTAATTTGTGGTTTTAATCCAGGCATTTGTGGTTTTGAATTCATTCACATTTATTGGTAGTAGAATGTTTAAATCTATTTCTGTTATCTTGATACGTGCTTCCCTTCCATGGTGCTCTTTTGCTGTTTCTTTTTTCTCCTTTCCTTTTTTGTTAGATTGATCAAGTTTTCTTTGTTCCATGGGTTGGCAGAGTTATATATTCTTTTTTTTTTTTTTTTGAGACTAAGTTTCACTCTGTTGCCCAAGCTGAAGAGCAGTGGCATGATCTTGGCTTACTGCAACCTCCGCTCCTGGGTTCAAGCAATTCTCCTGCCTCAGCCTCTGGAGTAGCTGGGACTATAGGCACACACCACCATGCCTGGCTAATTTTTGTATTTTTAGTAGAGACAGGGTTTCACTATGTTGGCCAGGCTGGTGTCGAACTCCTGACCTCGTGATCTACCTGCCTCGGCCTCCCAAAGTGCTAGGATTACAGGCGTGTGAGCCACCACTCCTGGCACTCTTTTTTTTTTTTTTTGACAGAGTCTCACTCTGTTGCCCAGGCTGGATTGCAGTGGTTTGATCTCAGCTCACTGCAACCTCCACCTCCAGGGTTCAAGCAATTCTCCTGCCTCAGCCTGCCAAGTAGCTGGGATTACAGGTACCCAGCAACATGCCTGGCTGGGTCTCACCATGTTGGTCAGGCTGGTCTCAAACTCCTGACGTCAAGTGATCTGCCCACCTTGGCCTCCCAAAGTGCTGAGATTACAAGTGTGAGCCACCGCGCCCAGCCAGAGTTACGTATGCTATTTCAACTATTTACATGGTTAACTTAAAATGTTTACTCCCATGATTATATACGCTTTCTATAAGTATCTAGAATTAATCTATCTTTATATTGTAGGGTAGGCAAAATTTTACTTCTACCCTTTTAGAGTTTTTGGTTGTCCCTGAAAATGAAATTGACATGGTACAGATTAACAGGAGAAAAGTATATAAATTTCTATAAATTTTACATGACAGGGGGACCTTCATGGAAAAAATGACCAAAGAAGTGCTAAACCTGCATACTAAAGAGGCAATTGTGGAAAAGCAACCAAGTTATGAGGGGAGGCTACAGGAAGATAAGAACTATTTTAACAAAGCCTGTTTGTTCAGCATTCTCTTCGCTATGATTCTCTGTTGAAGAATGTTTCTTTTCTCCTGGTACAAGGACATCTTTCACATGGGAGTTTTTATCTCTTGTTTCCAGGAAGAAAACGGGATATGAGAATGTGCATTTTTCATCTGCTATTTTTCAAGTGCCTTTAGCTTAAAAATAATCCTTAGGCCAAAGTGGCATTTTTTTTGGTGGCGTATTCTGCCACTCTTCAATATTTTCCTATTAAACAAGAAATTTACAGTCTCTGACTTCCTCCTTCCTCCACAGCTACCTCTACAGGGTAAGCAATTTTACCAGATAAGTTTTATTCTTAGTTAAGTATAAGTTTTACTGTCGGTTTTTTTTTTTTTGTCAGTGGGGCTTACTCTTTTACTTGTATCTCACATTATATTTTTCTTTGGAGCACTTTTTGTCATTATTGTTTTGTTATAGCACGTTTTGTAATGATTTTGGAGATGGCGTGTTTGTGGCAAAGTTTCTGAGTCTTTGTATGTTCAAACAGTCTTCAATGTTTTCATTTGATTATAAGTTTACCTCTGTATAGACTTCCAAGTCAAAAACTGTTTTCCTCTCAGAATTGTGAAGATAATGCTCTGGTGTCTTCAGCAGCCAGGACTGTTGATGAGAAAGTTTGATGCCAATCTGCTTGTTGTTTATTTATGTGGAATTTTTCAGAAGGATTTTCTTGATCTGTGGGTTTCTTAAATGGTACTGCTACTTGCCAGTGGGCTCCTTTCATTGAAAATTGTGCTTTCTTCAGCTCTGAAAAGTTTTATTTAATTTTTCCTTGATGATTTCACCCTCCATTGCTTTTTTACTTTTGTTCTGGAACTCCTGTTAGATGGATTTAGGTGGATTTTCAATCACCTGGATTAATTTTGCATATTGCTTAAGTTCTTTCTTATATCTCCTGTTTACTTAGTCCTTTAAATTTCTATTCTTTTCTTTCTTTCTTTCTTTCTTTTTTTTTTTTTTTTTTTTTTTTTTTGAGACAGAGTTTCAATCTTGTTGCCCAGGCTGGAGTGCAATGATGCAATCGATCTCGGCTCACTGCAACCTCCACTTCCCGGGTTCAAGCAATTCTCCTACCTTAGTCTCCTGGGTATCTGGGATTACAGGTGCCTGCCACTATACCTGGCTAATTTTTCTGTACTTTTACAAAATACAAAAATACACGTCGGCCTTTTTTTTTGAGACCGAGTTTGCTCTGTCACCCAGGTTGGAGTGCAATGGCATGATCTTGGCTCACTGCAACCTCTGACTCCCAGGTTCAAGAGATTCTTTTGCCTCAGCCTCCTAAGTAGCTGAGGTTACAGGTGCACACCACTACACTGGGCTAATTTTTGTATTTTTAGTAGAGACGAGGTTTTATCATGTTGGTCAATCTAGTCTCGAACTCCTGACTTTGTGATCCGCCTGCCCTGGCCTCCCAAAGTGCTGGGATTACATGCATGAGCCACCTCGCCTGGCTGCCTTGGCCTCTTTAAAATGTTGGAATTACAGGCATGAGCCACCAGGCCCAGCCTAATTTCAATTTTGAAAGTTTCTTACCTTTATTTTTCAGATCACTAATTTTATTTTCCATTGTATAGGTTCCATTGATCTTTCATTCATTCAACATATATTTAGTGAGTTCCTTCTGTGTGCCAGGCATTGTTTTAAGTGATAGGATTCAGAGGCAAAGTCCTTTGATTAGATTTTTGTTTTCTAAGAAATCCTTATTCTCTGAATGCTCTTGTTGTATGTATGTAAAATATTCATGGACTCCTTTTGTTTTTTAAGTTAAAGATTTTATTCTGGGACCACAGGCATGGGACCACAGGTATGCTCCACTACACCTGGATAATTAAAAAAAAATTATAAAGTCTCACTATATTGTCTAGTCTGGCCTGGAACTCCTAGGCTCAAGTGATCCTCCCACCTTAGCCTCCCAAAGCGCTGGGATTACAGACATAAACCACATGCCCAACCTCTCAGTCAACATTCTTGATTACAAGTAACAGATACTGACTCTGGGTAATTTATGCAAAAAATAATTTATTTGCAGGCTTTAGGTAGCTCACAAAATTAACCAGAAGGCTGAGAATCGGCTTGGAAAACTGGCAGGAACTAAGGAGGTCACAGTCTGGTCAAGTCATTGTTGCCTTGGCTGATATCACCTCAGATTCAGGTCCTGGCGGGAGCAGCTAGTGCTCCAGGCCCAAACCAGTGTGCAGGTCATCTGTCAGGCAGCCAGTGACCACACGTGGGGCCAGAATAATGGCCCCTAATCCCCGGAGCCTGTGAACATGTTCCCTTAGGTGGCAAAAGGGACTTTACCGATGGGATTACATTAAGGCCTTTAAGACGAAGAGATGATCCTGAATTACCCAGGTGGGCCCACCCACATGATTCCTTAAAAACAGAGACTGTTTTCCAGCTGTGGCCAGAGAGAGGCTTGACTGTGAAAGAAGGGTCAGAGAGGTGCGGCACTGTTGGCTTGGAAGGGGGAGGAAGAGGGCCATGCGCGCAGAACCGTGGGTGGACACTAATAGCCAGAAAAGCCTCCCCTGGAGTCTCCAGGAAGGGATGTGCCCTGCAGCCACCTTGAATGTAGCCCTGAAGGACCTATGTCAGACATCTGACCTACAGAACAATAAAATAGTAAATCTGTGTTGGTTTAGGCCACCAAGTTTGTGGTAATTTGTTATGGCGGTGATAGAAAACCAATACACCACCCGGGAAGATGAGCAGGACTTCCCGGCCACGACGCTGAAGTAAGGCAGGTTTTACACGGGTGGTGGACCCTGCACATCTTGTGCAGCTGCTTGGCCTCCTCCTAACACTTCCTCCTGCGCACGCGTCTCCCATGCCCCACTCCCTACTCCACCAACACTCCCCAGGCCAGACACTACTGATGTTTACTTTTGGCCAGTTTAGGGGCGGGGGAAAGGCCATGGTCCCCATGTTCTGGCTACAGCTATTTTTTTTTGGGGTGGGGGGACAGAGTCTCGCTCTGTCGCCCAGGGCTGAGTACAGTGGCATGATCTCGGCTCACTGTGAGCTCTGCCTCTTGGGTTCAAGTGATTCTCTTGCCTCAGCTTCCTGAGTAGCTGGGACTACAGGTGCGCACCACCATACCTGGCTAATTTTCATATTTTTAGTAGAGACGGGGGTTTCACCATGTTGGTCAGGCTGGTCTCGAACTCCTGACCTCGTGATCTGCCCGCCTTGGCCTCTCAATGTGCTGGGATTACAAGCGTGACCCACCAGGGCACCTGGCCAGCTATAGCTCTTTAATAAATTATACTGTTGGTTGGTCCAGAGTCGTCTGGATTCTTGATTACTGTAAATGTCCTTCTGAGTTTGGAATCTCTCTAGATTTGTTATTTTTCCATTATTTTAATAAGTTATTTGGTTCATTTATTGCAGCCAATTTTGTTCCCCCCCTCCTCAAACCCCTGGGAACCAGAACATGCTGCCAATTTTGCATGTGTGGTGTTTTTTTTTTCCCCCACTCTTGCCAACGTCAATTTTATTTAACTTCTATCTACCAGATATTTCAAAAATGTTCTGACAATGGGCACACTTTCCTATTTTCCAGTGCTGTGTGGATCTCATCGTTAAAAGCAACGCACTCCCCCTTGTTATTGTAAAAAAAACAATGGATGGAAGGGGATAGGATCTTATGAGCTCAGCTTACCATCTTAAGCCAATTGCTGCTCATTATTTAGACTGGTTGTTCTGTACCTGGGCTCAGACAGAATGCAAAGGAGTGGCGCATTCTCAGAAGAGCGGGCCATGTGATCCTGGTGCAACAGCAGGCGGTGGCAGACACGCAGATTGATGGTGGGTTAGCAGCAGGGCAGGCCAGGAGGAAGCAGAGTTTGGGAGGGTCTGGGTTGGCATCAAAGAAGCCCTTTAACAGAAAAAGAAAAGACAGACCTCATTTCAAATCCTGATTTTGCCCCTTACCAACTATGTAAACTTAGGCAAGTTTAGTCTCTGAGCTTCCATTTCTTCACTTGCAAAATGGGGATAACACCATCAGTCAGAGCGTTGCTGCAAGGATTAAGGCAATAACATTGATGAAGTTCTTACTCTAGGCTTGGCATGTAATGCTATGGGATATTTCCTGAGTAAATTTACATGGGTTAATCTGGTATAATCCTGATTATGAAGCCTATTACACAGATCAGGAAACTGAGGAATAGAGAATTTACATAAGCTGCTTAAGGTTATAACCATTAAGTGGCAGAGCAGGGATTTGAACCTAGGAAGCATGGCTCTGTCATCTCTGCATGTAAACACTGTGCCACAGAGCTCCCCATAGGTGAGGACTATTGGACTGAATGCTCTTCTCTAGCTTTTTAAATTTCCTGTGTAGTTTTGGGGGTAGGGAGCCAGATTCATTTTACGATTTGGGATGGGATTGAGTCAGCAGGTTGGAATAAGTGGCCCCAGTAATAGGCAAGCTGCAGCTAGCAAGTCATTATAGGTTATTGTGTCTGTGTCTGTTTATTGGCTTATTTGCTTTTATGATGTGTTTATTTTTGTGGCAGTAACATTCACATAACAGTAACTGCACAAATATTAAGTGTGCAGCTCAAAGAATTCTTATATATGTATATACCTGTGTAATCACCATGTAGATCAAGAAATAGAGTTTCCAGTCTCACAGAAGACCCAGCCAAAGGTAACTAACCTCTATTACTACAGGCAAGTGTAGTGGGTTTTTGAATTTCATATAAATGGAACATACAGTTTGTGCTCTTTCATGTTTGGTTTCTTTTAATCATTCTGTTTGTTATTTTCATAAAAAACAAGATGCATTAAAGGCCAGGAACTGGTGAGCATATGGCCACCAGGAGCAGGTAGCTGAGATCTCCCAGCATGGTCCCTGAGGGCTCTGGACACAGATACAAACCTCGGTGCAGCCAGCAGTGGGGGATGGGAATGATGAGGAAAACCAGACTGGGTAGGGCTGCCACCTGCTCTGACATGCCAGAGGGCTCTCAGGGGAAAGCATTCTTGGAACCTTACAGGTGTGTAGTGAATGCCAGTTCCTTCTCTCTCGCTGCGTGGTTCCTCGTGAGTCAGGTTTGAGGACGAGACAACTGCTGAGGTTTGGCTGAGGGTGGCATGTTCCTCGCCCTTTTGCAGCTGTGGTGGAGTGGAAAACTCTTAATTGCTCCACACACTTGGGTGCAAGCTGTGTGCAACCCTCTCTCCCACCTCTAGGACCCCCTCTTCTTTGGGGAGCAGTGTATCTGCCTCTCCTGTGAAACAGTGGCTTCCATCGCCTTCCTTTCTGGATAATTCCATTTCTTTCTTGAAGAGCCAAGAACTTTCAAAAGTCCTGGTTGAACTTTTTCCAGAACAGCTTAGAAAACACACAGAAGCAGCCGGGCATGGTGGCTCATGCCTGTAATCCCAGCACTTTGGGAGGCCAAGGCAGGTGGATCACAAGGTCAGCTGTTCAAGACCAGCCTGGCCAACATGGTGAAAACCCGTCTCTAATGAAAATACAAAAAGTTAGCTGGGCGTAGTGGTGGACACTTGTAATCCCAGCTACTTTGGAGGCTGAGGCAGGAGAATCGCTTGAACCTGGGAGGCGGAGGTTGCAGTGAGATTGCACCACTGTACTCCAGCCCGGGAGGCAGTGCAAGACTCTGTCTCAGAAAACAAAACAAAACAAAAACAAACACACACAGAAGCTCTGAGAGCTCACTGAGCATATGAGAGTCTGAAACCTCAGAGCAAAAGGCTAGGTTTCTTTCCAGAGAGGAAGAGGAGGAAAGCACCTCTCCTTCTATTAAATAAGTCTCCAATAGAAATAAGATCAGGGCACAAATTATCACATCAATAATCTATCCCATCTCACTGGATTCCAAATCCCTCTGGGACTAACTTAGAGAGCCTAGAAAAATTACCCTGCAGTCCTCTCAGTCCAGTTTCTTCAACTACAAACGGTGCTGATACGGACCTTACAAGGACATTGTGACTAGGAAATAAAATTAGCTATCTGTGAAGCTCAGTACTTAGGGTCCTAGTAAGTATATTTTCTTTTCTTTTTTTCTTTATAAGAGGAATCACCTGCTTTCATGGAATTACAATATCTGAATTGGGTGGCTCAGGTTACAGGGCTCTGAGAACGGAGACATGAAGAACGTTGTGCTGGGGGTCGGGGTGGAAGGGGAGAGCAGGTGGGGAAGGAGTGGGGTGGGGGGAGGTCAGGAGCTGGGCTGTCGGGGAGGGGGTGTGGAGAGAGCAGGCTGGGGCTCCCAAAGGCTTGTCTCCTTTCTTTTTACAGTTCTGAGCAGGTGTCTTAAGTACTGGAAGGCACCTTTGTATATTCAACAGAGACTCCTAATCTGACTGATCACTAAAATTACATGGAGAATTTAAACACATTCCTACCCCAGCCCCTTATGTCTCTTTCTCTCATTCTGGCTAAGAATCTGATTGAGTAGGGCTGGGCAAGATGAATGAAAATGCTTCATTTTTAAAAGCCCCGATGTGATTCTGATGACCAGTGAGTTTTGGAGACCACTATTCCAAAAGATATTCCTGCCCGAAAGTCCAGTAGTGAAAAATATGTCCATAGTATCTCAGTAAGGTGCACAAAAAGAGTAGTGTGGGGAAGCCATGAGCCACCTTGACTTCCCAGAAGGGAAGATACTTCTGTAAAACTATCAAAACCACACGGACCTTGTGACATACTTTGTAAAGCCTGAGTCTTGATTTCTTCTCTGAGAGAACATTTTTATCAAAGTAGAGAAGACCAAAGCCTACCAAGTACCTTGCTCAAGTCATCTGAGCCACTTTCATTCTTAAACACTTTAATGAGCAGGCCTTAACTTTTTTAAAATTTTTTTGAGATGTAGTCTCACTCTGTTGCCCAGGCTGGAGGGCAATGATGCGATCTCAGCTCACTGCAACCTCCGCCTCCCAGGTTCAAGTGATTCTCCTGCTTCAGCCTCCTGAGTAGCTGGGATTACAGGTGCATGCCACCACATCTGGCTAATTTTTGTATTTTTTAGTAGAGACAGGGTTTTGCGATGTTGGCCAAGGTGGTCTTGAACTCCTGACCTCAGGCAATCCGCCCACCATGGCCTCCCAAAGTGCTGCGATTACAGGCAAGAGCCACGGTGCCCAGCCCGAGGTAGAGCTTTAATTGGGAATTTCATTTTTTTTTTTTTTGAGACGGAGTTTCGCTCTTGTTACACAGGCTGGAGTGCAATGGCACGATCTTGGCTCACTGCAACCTCCGCCTCCTGGGTTCAAGCAATTCTCCTGCCTCAGCCTCCCAAGTAGCTGAGTAGCTGGGACTACAGGCGTGTGCCACCATGCCCAGCTAATTTTTGCATTTTTAGTAGAGACGAGGTTTCACCATGTTGACCAGGATGGTCTCGACCTCTTGACCTCATGATCCACCCGCCTTGGCCAGGAATTTCTTTTTATTCAAAAGTAAATCATAATGATCAGAAACACTTGAAACCCTTTTTTTTCTTCTCTATATTATCTCGTTAGTTTCAGTTATTGAAAGCACCTCTCTAAGATGCAACCTCTGAGCATTCTGAGTTTTTCTGTTTGTTTTTTTGAGATGGAGTCACTCTGTTGCCCAGGCTGGAGTGCAGTGGCATGATCTTGGCTCACTGCAACCTCCACCTCCCAGGTTCAAGTTATTCTCCTGCCTTAGCGCCCCCAAGTAGCTGGAACTACAGGAAGGAGCCACCATGCCTGGCTAAATTTTTTTTGGTAGAGACAGGTTTTCACCATGTTGGTCAGGCTGGTCTCGAACTTTTGAGCTCAAGTGATTCGCCTGCCTCGACATCTCAATGTGCTCGGATTACAGGTGTGAGCCATTGTGCCTGGCCTCTCTGAGCATTCCAATGAGAGAAAATATAGGATAATAGGCTGAGAGGGTCTATTAGAAGCCATTTAATCAGATTTATTTCCTAACTACTAGATTAGATCAGCACACTGAGAAAATGAGAATTAGAGTTTTGGTGGAAGAGGGTTTGGGGAATCAAACAAAAGAATTTGGGATCATTGAACATTTAGAGAGAGTACATAAATGAGAAAAGCTCAGGAAGGCCAGAGGGCAGGAGAGCACTGTGAACCTAGGTGGGGAGGAAGAGGGAGGGGCCAGAGAGGAAGAAGATCACGGAGGTAGAAAGCTTCCAAAAATAATAATTATTTCCTTCAGTCCTTTATGGTTCTTGTCAGCCTATTCCCATCCCACATTTCCTTCAACTCTTGTCTCTCTCTCATCCTGGTAGAAGTGAGAATCAAGCTAGTTTCTTGAGCTAGTTTCAAAATAACCAAAGTGAAATTCTAGGAAATGCTTGGATGTAGTCAGTAAAATGCCCAAATGTCTCTACACCTTTGTGCCTTTGTTGAGATGCTTTAGTGGGCCCATGCTCATGGATCTTTCACAAGAATTCTGGAGCTTGGAGGACATCTTCATCACTCACATTTTAAAAAACGTTTAAATGATGTCTCTCTATGCTGTTTGGGGTATGTGTATGCATTCGGCATTTTTTTAATCGGGCTGGGAGACTGAAGTCACGTTGAAACAAAACTGGCTCACTACTGTTAAGAGGTTTGGTTTTTGACTTTACTGTCATTCATACCAGGCAAACAAAATCTAAAAATTCAGTTTCCTGATTCTAAGGTGCACCGGACTTACTTCTTCTCAAAATGAACACAAAATGTACTGAAAGTGAATCAATGATCATAGGGCTCAGACACCAACTTTAACAGAATTATGTAGTAAAATACTACTAGATTTTTTATTTTTGTCTAAAAAGTTATGTTTAGGAACTCATGGGCTAGAATTAACATTCTATAATCTACTATGCTTCTTTCTTTTTTTCTGAGGCAGAGTGTTGCTCTTGTCGCCCAGGCTGGAATGCAGTGGCACCATCTGGGCTCACTGCAACCTCCGCCTCCCGGGTTCAACCGATTTTCCTGCCTCAGCCTCCCAAGTAGCTGGGATTACAGGCATGCACCACCAGGCCTGCCTAATTTTTATATTTTTGTGGAGATGGATTCAAACTCCTGACCTCAGGTGATTCGCCCACCTGGGTCTCCCAAAGTGCTGGGATTATAGGCTTGAGGCACTGCATCTGGCCAACACTTACTTCGATGGGGTGAAGTTTATTTGGGGGTGCTTAGCATAGGAGAGTCAGGAAGACTTTTCTGCATTTTCTTATAATAATGATGGAGATATCAGGAGTTCTCACATCCAGCCTACTGCTGTAAGTATTCCCTTGAGACGTCCTTGACTGGGTCACCTGAAGAAGCAAATGGCTCTTCCCAGGAGCCCTAGGCACACATCACTGTCAGTTTCTGCTCTGGACCATGAAATCCCAAACTGAAGTCCATTGGCCCAAAGTGGTGACTGAGTCACACAGGATTGTTTTCCTGACTTTCCCTCTTTTATTTTTATTATTTTCTCATCTCGTGGATTAAAAAAATCAAATATACTTTGGGAGGCCAAGGCAGGAGGATTGAGTCCAGGAGACCAGCCTGAGTAACACAGTGACACCCTGCCTCTACAAAAACTTTAAAAATTAACCAAGTATTGAAGCATGTTCCTGTAGTCCCAGCTACTTGGGAGGCTGAGGCAGGAGGATCACGTGAGCTCGGGAATTTGTGGCTGCAGTGAGCCATGATCGCGTCACTGCACTCCAACCTGGGCGAAAGTGTGAGACTCTGTCTCTAAAACAAACCAAAAAAAAAATAAATAAACAAAATCAAATATACAAAAAATCGTTATTTCAAAATAAATAAAAACGGAGAGAATTGTATAAGGAACCCCCAAGTACACATCACCCAGCTTCCCAACTATCACTCCTGGCCAGCTGTTTCCTACCCTCACTCCCTTACTTCTACTGGATTTTTAAGAGACATTTGAGGTAACTCTCAGGTGTCATATTTCTGTTATAAATATATCAGCATGTGCTTCTAAAAAATATGAACTCTTTTAGAAGACATAACCACAATGCCTTTATCATTCCTAAAAATATGGACAATTCCTTAATATCATCAAATATCCAGCCAGGTTTAAATTTTCTCAATCATTTTCTATGTGTCTTTTTACAATTGCTGTGTTTGAATCAGGATCCAAACACTTTAATCTATAAATGCTCCTTCTCTTAAGTACACTTAATCTAAAATGCTCCCTCTCCTTTTATTTTATTTACTAAGCCAAGTCATTTGTCCTGGATTTTGCTGACTACATCCACGGTTGTGTTTAGTAAGTTGCTTTCTTCCCTGTACTTCCTGTAGGCTGTTAGATCTAGAAGTTTAATCTGATGTGATTTGGAAGTCTTCTGTAGGAAGGCACATGAGGTTTGCTTATCTCTTTTTTTGTGATGTTGGCAGCAATTAATTATCACTGTCTAGAAGATTTTCTTTCTTCATTTCTGATCACCCCTCGACCCAATCATCAAGCTACACACCCCTTCAGACCCCTTCCTCGCACCCCTTCAGACACCCTCCTCACACCCACTCTCTCCTTTGTACTGTTTTTACTGATAAGAAAATAGTTACTTGAAGCTGGGCACAGTGGCTCATGCCTGTAATCCCAGCACTTTGGGAGGCTGAGGTGGGTGGGTAATCAGAGGTCAGGAGTTTGAGACCATCCTGGCCAACATGATGAAACCTCATCTCTATTAAAAATACAAAAAGTAGCCAGGCGTGGTAGCAGGTGCCTGTAATCCCAGCTACTCGGGAGGCTGAATCAGGAGAATTGCTTAAATCTGGGAGGCTGAATCAGGAGAATTGCTTGAACCAGGGAGGTGGAGGTTGCAGTGAGCTGAGATCACGCCACTGCACTCCAGCCTGGGCAACAAGAGTGAAACTCCATCTCAAAAAAAAAAAAAAAAAAAGAAAGAAAAAAATGGTTACTTGGTTCTAAGCTCATTTCACAGACACAATCTCCATGGGAAATAATAGGAAGGCTCATTAACCTTCAGCGTACGTACACAGAATTTTCTAAGTGCCCACCTAGAGTGGAAGTTTTTGGCTGTGTCCCTTTTTAAGTGCTATTGGGGCCCCCTCCCACTTTAGGGGCTGATCAGCCACTCACTATTTGAAGCCTGGGTGTTTTCTGGCAAGCTCTTTCTCCGCATCATAATGAAGACGTGCTTGTCCTTTGGCCTTCAGGTGATGTGTTAGGAAGTTATTGGAGCTGCAGTGGCCCCCTTCTGACCACAGGGGCAAACTTTAGGATTAAAACCAATGTGCCCAGGATGATGGGTTGAAATGTGGAAAGAGTCTAGGTCCTCAGTCAGTTACTGAGCCACTGAAATTTTAAGTAGGAGAATTGGAATTTGTAAATTTCATCCCTTGCAACAAAACAGTTCCTGAGTTTCATATTGAATGTACAAGCTTAACAAGCAGAGCCAACCTTCAAATGCTCTACCTCCAGACTTCTTATTCTAGGAGATTATGAATTCAATCTACTTTAGTTGATTACTTACAGCTACAACCAACCAACCAACCAGACACACCGATTATATATAAATAAATCTCTTCTATGTTTCTGTTTACTATGTATTTAAAGCTTTGATGGAGAGAAAAGGTCAGTGGAACTTGACCTTGAGTTTCCCATAAAACTGAACTCTTAGGCCAGGTACGGTGGCTCATGCCTGTAATCCCAGGACTATGGGAGGCCGAGACAGGTGGATCACCTGAGGTTGGGAGTTTGAGACCAGCCTCACCAACATGGTGAAACCCTGTCTCTACTAAAAATACAAAATTAGCTGGCCGTGGTGGTACATGCCTATAATCCCAGCTACTCGGGAGGCTGAGGCAGGAGAATTGCTTGAACTTGGGAGGCGGAGGTTGCAGTGAGCTGAGATCACATCATTGCACTCCAGCCTGTGCAACAAGAGTGAAACTCTGTTTCAAAACAAAAACAAAAACAAAAAGTGAACTCTTCCTTAATGACTCTAATAGAGCTAAAACTATGATTCAGATTGCATGAAGTATTGAATCATCAAAAGTAATCTATGATGTCATATATTAAATAAATTCAGCTTTTGGTAGTATATAAGTTGAGAAAGCACACAGCAACTTTAAAGTGGAGATGGAGGCTTAGAAACCTCTATGTCAGTGAGAGGAGGTGGAATTAAAGTATTTTCCAAGGATCATTCTCAAGGCACATAGCTAGAGTTGACTTTGAGTGTTGGCGATGAAGACTTTTCTCCTATTACTGTATGCTGGACATAACATTCTTATTAAAGTAAGTAGGAGAACTGGAATTTCGGAATCTCCTCCTTTGCAATAAAACAGCTCCCCAGTTTCAAATTGAATGTACAAGATTAGCAGGCAGAGTGATGAAGATTTAGTTTAAGAAAAAAGTATAGGCTGGTGCAGTGGCTCATACCTGTAATCCTAGCGCTTTGGGAGGCTGAGGCTGGAGGATGGCTTGAGTCTAGGAGTTCAAGACCAGCCTGGGCAACATAGCAAGACCCCCATCTCTACAACAAATACAAAAGTTAGCCAGGTGTGGTGGCATGCACCTGCAGTCCCAGGGACTTGGGAGGCTGAGGTGGGAGGATCGCCTGAGCCTGAGAGATCAAGGCTGCAGTGGGCTGTGATGGCTGCAGAACAACGACAGGGCGGGACCCGGTCTCCAAAAAAAAAAAAAAAAAGAAAGAAAGAAAGAAAGAAAAAAAGAAGTATGATGTTCAAAATCTATGTAAGAAGCAGTCGTAGAGCTTGAAAAAGCAGAGGATAGCTGATGGTCTGTCCTGCCCTTTGCTCCTACGTCTTGTATTTTGCATTCCCACGTTGTGTTATGTGGAAGCAAGACATCATTGTTTTACTGGTCAGTAGATTGCACCTTTCCCCTTGCAGACAACAAGGTGGTGACAGCAATCGGTTCCAGGAAGCCCCTGGTAACAACCCTTCTTTGTGTTGTGTGAGGAAGCTGCGGCTCAGGAGTGACCTAAGCAGCTTTCCCACCCACTCTGCTGGGTCCCTCCACTCACAGAGACTCATTGTTAAAGACTTTCACTCTACACAGCTGCCGGCGCTGGCTGGCTTCATTCATCATGAAGATGGTGATCAAATACCCCGGATTTCTAATAACCTGTCCTATGATCAGACCATGAGTCAGCCCATCTGCCCTGGTGTCTGATTAGGAAAGCATGATCACCGTAACCACAGAACAACGCCTCCCAACTTCTCCACCCACTTGGAGATTTTCCCGACTTACTTCATGTTTTGGATATCACATTAGATTGTGGCACTTCTCTTTCTTCAAGAAGCAAAATTCCCAATGTGTCTTCAGTAGAAATACCCTCTCTTCAGGGATCATGCCTAGGTGAAATTCCATTTCATCAATACATTAAAATTAGACAAAGTATGGCAGGAGCCTGGCTCCCTTTGAAAAGTTACCTACCTAATTGGTATTCCAAGTGATTTAAACATTCATTATCACAATAAAGTTCAAAGCCTTTAAAGATGTATGAAGTGATGCATTCAAGCAGTTGAACATACTTGTCTTGGAAAAGTCACTGGAGGGTGGAAGGCAGGGTTAGGGTTCAGCTTTTGAGATTAGATACAAGCAAAGAGCAACTTCAAAGCTCCCTGGGGGCAGGCTTGCAGTCACCAGTGCTGGGGCAGGCAGTGGGCTCACAGTCTGCTCTGACACTGCAGCTTGAGTGACCAGGGCACAGAACATATCAGAATCTTGGGTATCTTCTATGGTACTTAGCTCCCTGAACCAGATACACCAGAGGTGCTGAGGGGATGCGTACAGACCTGCTTTTACAGATAACTTTCACGTAGATCCAATGTGTGTGCCACACCAGATAGATGCATTTGCAAACATCTTTCTGGTTCGGAGTGTCAAAGCACACCTGAAATGCCATGAACAATATTTGTATTTGAACATAATTTTTCAAGGAGGCAGAGCTTTGATTTTCCTGATTTTTTTTGGTTTCGTTTTCTTAACCTATGTAGCAAGAATATTAGAAATAACATTTAGGCGAGGACAGACAGTCCTTGGGTGTATAAAGACTCGGGACAGCTGAATAAATAGCATACATGTAACTGGCTCTCTGGGCCCTACCCAAGCCTTTTTACAGCTACCAGGTGTTTTATAGACACATTTTTCTATGAAGTAGTCAAACTGTAAACAGCATGAACTCTGACTGATCATCATGTTTTAAAATAAAAATAATAAAAGAAAGAAAATAAGAGACCAGCATCACCATGATTTTCCCAATTCAAATGTCTTTTGGTTTTGCCTTTGGTAGCACGGGCCAAGGGTGTGGGGGCATTTGTGCAGCATTCACAATTCTTTTAACCTGTCCTGATTATGGAACACGTTAAGGTCTCTCCTCCATATGGAACCACGGTGCTCTGAGAGGCCACTGAACTCACAGCAGCGCACATACAATTCCAGTGATACTTCCACAATTTTTTTTTTTTTTGAGATGGAGTCTAGCTCTGTCATCCAGGCTGGAGTGCAGTGGCACAATCTTGGCTTACTGCAACCTCTGCCTCCCGAGTTCAAGCAATTCTCCTGCCTCAGCCTCCTGAATAGCTGGGATTACAGGTGTGCGCCACCACACCCAGTAATTTTTTTGTATTTTTAGTAGAGATGGGGTTTCACTGTGTTGGCCAGGCTGATCTTGAACTCCTGACCTTGTGATCCGCCCGCCTCAGCCTCCCAAAGAGCTAGGATTACAAGTGTGAGCCACCAAGTCCAGCCAGTACTGCAATGTTTTATGCACAGAATAGTAGATTTGTTGGGTAAATATAGCATCATCTTTTGTTTTAGCTTCTCCTTCATACTTGTAAGTTCATCAGGTCAAGGATTAAATTGTATGCACCCAAATAACTCAGTGTACAAACGTCTGCCCTCAGTAGCGTTTTTGGCTGAGCAGGTAGAGGAAGGGCCATGTTCCCCAATGTCACGAGGGTCCTGCATCTTCACCCTTCACCACCACATCCCAGCCTTGCCTTCCTCACAATAGAAATGTTCTCCCACTTCCTTTCCAGGTCTCACAGATTCATGGTACAAGCTGGAAAGGGACCTGACAGATTATTCAGGCTAAACCTTTCATTGTGTCAGTGACAAAATTAGGGTTGAGCAAAATGGGGTGATTTACTTGTCTGTGCAAAGCCAAGAAAAAATTTGAGTCTCCTAGAAAGTCATTTATCCCCTGAAATATTTAAAAATGTTAACTAAAATATCTTCATTTCGCTGTTAAATATATGTCCTCATGTAGTTGCTATAATCAGTTACTTCTCAAGAAAATTCTCAAAGCTTTATTTCCCATATGACACATTTCAGAGTATTACGTAAGAAGCTCTCACCAAGACACCGAGGTAAAGACAGGTGCCATTAAAGAGATAAGAAATCTTCAAAGGGGAAATCCCAAAAGTGGCAACAAGACGTCACTCTTCTCTGCCTACCTTCGAGATAAGACGATGTTGGGGTTCTGAGGGGCCCCAGTAAATAACATCTCTCCTCCCCCTCCAGGTCCTGCACACACTGAAAAACAAAATGAAAGGATCTTTTCTTCTTTCTTTTTTTTTTTTTTGAGACAGTCTTGCTCTCTGCTCTGTTGCCCAGGCTGGAATGCAATGGTGCAATCTTGGCTCACTGCAACCTCCGCCTCCCGGGTTCAAGCCATTCTCCTGCCTTAGGCTTTGGAGTAGCTGGGATGACAGGCGCCTGCCATCGCCCCCGGCTATTTTTATATTTTTAGTAGACACGGGGCTTCACCAGGTCGAACTCCTGACCTCGTGATCCACCCGACCTGGCCTCCCAAAATGCTGGGATTACAGGCCTGAGCCAACGCACCCAGCCTGAAAAACAAAACGAAAGGTAGCAGATGGACTCAAATGCCACCTCATGACAGGGGCCAAGCTGGAGGGCAGGACCTGGTTTAGGCTGACCTGAGAGGGGCCCGAGGGCAGGACCACACGGGAAAGGGGCGGAGGGGAGCGCAGCGAGGGGAGGACGGGCCCAGCTCTTTCAGCGGCCAAGGAAAGGCTGGGAGTGTTAGCGCTGGTGCAGGCCACCCCAGGGTGACTGAGCCCCGAGAGCTGGAAAGAGCCATTTTCCATAACAAAATGTCAGGACCAGCTGAAAGCCCCTCCCAACACTCCACCCTCAGTCGAAGGGGCTTCCTTCAGGGCTTGGCCCCATCCCTGCCCTGTGCTGGGGACTAGCGTTTGGCTCCCTCCAAGAAAAGAGATGGGCCTGGGTTAGCTGAGAGAGAGAGGGAGAAAGAGACAGAGAGAAGGCTTAGCTCCTGTCCAACAGGGCCACCTAGAGGGACTCTCAGGCTTGAGCAGGGAGAAACAGTTTTGAGGCAGAGCTGATCAAGGAAACCTCAGGAGAGAGGCCCAGCCATGGAGGCCGTGATGTCTCTGAAGACCCCATGAGAGCATCACACAAGGGAGAGGTAACTTTAAATATCACAGCCCAAGGCTGGGTGCGGTGGCTCAGGCCTGTACTCCCAGCACTTTGGGAGGCCGAGGTGGGCAAATCACCTGAGATCAGGAGTTCGAGACCAGCCTGACCAACATGGAGAAACTCTGTCTCTACTAAAAATACAAAAAAATTAGCCGGGCATGGTGGCACATGCCTGTAATCCCAGCTACTTAGGAGGCTGAGGCAGGATAATCACTTGAACCTGGGAGGCAGAGATTGCGGTGAGCTGAGATTGTGCCATTGCACTCCAGCCTGGGCAACAAGAGCAAAACTCTATCTCAAAAAAAAAAAAACAGAAAGAAAAAGAAAAAAAATATCACAGCCTAGCCCAGAAAGAAAGAATCTGCCTCATGAGACAACCAATTAATTAAGAGCTTTTCTCCCCATCTCTCTCCTCCTCCCTCTTCCTGCTTTGAGCCTAGAACAAATCATGGTAGTAAAATGGGGGCAGAGAGCTGGTAACAGTAGATGAAGGACAAGAAAAGATGCCCCCTGCCTCCCTTTACCTGGCTTCCCGGCTGCAGAAGGCCCCACACAGATGAAGGGAGAAGTTTCAACTTGAAATCTGATTTTAATAATTGATTATGGGCTGGGCGTCGTGGCTCACACCTGTAATGCACGTTGGGAGGTCGAAACGAGGCGGGCGGATCATGAGGTCAGGAGATTGAGACCATCCTGGCTAACATGGTGAAACCCCATCTTTACTAAAAATACAAAAAATTAGCTGGGCGTGGTGGCGCGTGCCTGTAGTCCCAGCTACTTGGGAGGCTAAGGCAGGAGAATGGCTTGAACAAGGAGGTGGAGGTTGCAGTGAGCTGAGATTGTGCCACTGCACTCCAGCCTGGGTGACAGAGTGACTCCCTCTCAAAAAAAAAAACAAAAAAAAACCCCATAGGTTATGACACAAAACTAGATATTCTAACTTCTCAGTGGAGAGTGTTGGAGGCTTAGAATGGCTATAGGACTGTTTATTATTTAAGAGTGATAAAAACAAGTTGTAAGATGATGCAGATTTTCATTTTGGGGCAAGGGAAGTACTTTCCCCTATCGAGTAATCCGAAAAGGACAGCGGGAATCAAAAACAAGGTTGCTTTCTCATTTGAATAGATGGTTTTCTTCAAATCCAAAAATCTGTTGATTTCATGTTTTCCCTTTTATTTCTCTAACCCACTGAAATGTGATTGCTTCTGGAATTCCTAAGTTTATCAAGCATGCTGCTAAACCAGTATTTGGGACATTAAGAGCACTGGGCACTCCACTAACCAGGGGCTGAATCCTGCTGATAGCACTCGCTATGTTTTGTCCAGCTGCCACAGTGCCTGGGAAGCAACTGCTGGGCTGTTCCTCTAGCAGGTTATGAACTCAAGAAATAAAATGAGAGGAGAACCCAGGACATACCGGGCTGCTGTCTCCTGGTTTTGGTCCAGAAAAAAAAAAAAGAAAAGAAAAAAGAAAGAAAGAAAGAAAGAAAAAGAACCATGATAAATGTATTACAGTCAGTAACCATTTCTGATTTACACTGAAGGTGGTCTTGCTGTGATCTCTTCTCAAAGCACTCTTCCAGCAAACAGCGCTGCTATTAAACCTCTTGGTGATACATATTGTTTAAGAATAAAAATTAAAAGCACACACAAGAAAACAAACAAAGAAAAACCTATTGGTGAGTAAACCGAACGAAATATGTTAAGTCTCTGTCCCACCGTGTCCAAAGTCAGGCAGAGGAGGGCAGCTTGAATTCCCATCGCCATCTCCCAGCACATTTTGTTGTTTGATTAGAATAGATTCCCTCTGTAAGACATTAATGATTTCCAAGACTGCTTTAAGAAGTTTCTTTATTTTATGGGAAGTGATTGAGAACTGGCAATCATGAATCTGGCCGTCTCTACTCATGAGTTTAAAGACTGTTCTGATGACGATAATTACATTTTTATGAATATCCTACCTAGAGAGTAACAATTTTACTATGTCAGACTGCACCACACAAAGATGCATCAATTTCATCTGCAATGAAAAATAGAGCCTAATAGCACAGTTATATTTATATGATAGTCAAACATCAAGATGCAATGTAAGTGCTTCAACTAAAAGAATTCTGATCATTATTTAACCTTGAGATGATTAAGGTGAAAGCTTGTCAGCTTTCACGAATTACTTTTTTCATGATTTTTGCTGTTTTGGTTTGATTTTTAAAAATCCATAATTAACATTTATTAACATTTGGATTCCACCCCAACCCCCATGATATGTGGGCAAGGGGAAAACAACAACAAAAAAGAGCCGTAGATATGATTCCTGGTCAAAGAGAGTTTTAGGTAATTGTAAGTCATAATTATGTTCTTGGTACAATACCATACTAACTGGTTTTCTCCTTTTCTTGGCTAAGTTTCTTCAACTATAATGCAAATTATTATTAGTATTATTGTTATGATTATTTGAGATGGAGCCTTGCTCTGTTGCCAGGCTGGAGTGTAGTGGTGCGATCTTGGCTCACTGCAGCCTCTGCCTCCCTGGTTCGAGCGATTCTTCTGCCTCAGCCTCCCTAGTGGCTGAGATTACAGGCATGTGCAACATGTCCAGGTAATTTTTGTATTTTTAGTAGAGACGGGGTTTCACCATGTTGGCCAGGATGGTCTCAATCTTCTGATCTTGTGATCCACCCGCCTCTGCCCCACAAAGTGCTGGGATTACAGGCATGAGCCACCTGGCTGTTATTAATTTTTGAGACTTAGTCTCACACTGTCGCCCAGGCTGAAGTGCAATGGTGCGATCTTGGCTCACTGCAACTTCCACCTCCTGAGTTCAAATGATTCTCCTGCCTCAGCCTCCTGAGTAGTGGGATTACAGGCACCAGCCACCAGGCCCAGCTAATTTTTGTATTTTTAGTAGAGACGGGGTTTCACCATGTTGGCCAAGCTGCTCTCAAACTCCTGACTTTGTGATCCGCCCACCTCAGCCTCCCAAAGTTCTGGGATTACAGGCGAGAGCCACCAAGCCTGGCCCAATAATGCAAATTATGGACAATGTGGCTGGGTGTGGTGGCTCACGCCTGTAATCTCAGCACTTTGGGAGGCCGAGGCAGGCAGATCATGAGGTCAGGAGTTCAAGACAAGACTGACCAACATAGTGAAACCCGGTCTCTACTAAAAATACAAAATTAGCCGGGTGTGGTGGCACATGCCTGTAATCCCAGCTGCTCAGGAGGCTGAGGCAGAAGAATCACTTGAATTCGGGAGGTAGAGGTTGCAGTGAGCCGAGATTGCATTACTGCACTCCAGACTGGGCAACAAGAGTGAAACTCTGTCTCAAAAAAAAAAAAAAATTATGGGCAATGTATTTAGGTTAGATGTCATACAGACATAACAATTCAATACAAATAAACGGTTTCATTGTGTTAGTGAGCAGAGCGATTCCAAGTGTGGTCTGAGAACCAGCAACATCGAGCATTACTCAAAAACCTGTTGGAAACGCAAATTCTCAGGCCTTACCCCAGACCTCTTGAATCTGAATCGCTAGCAGTGGGCACAGGACTCTGGGACTCTGTGTTAACAAGCCTTCCAGGAGGTGTGAGAATCACTGCTCCAGCATCTTGTAACTCATTTTCCCCTCGCTAAAGTGAAACACTGGTAAGTGTGGAGGCTGCCATCCCAGCGATGCTGAAGGTGTTTCCTGTTAGCTGGAGGGGGCATGTGTTCCTGGAAAGGGGCCCAAGTGAACAGGCTGTTTTGGCCAAGTCTCTGAGTCCAGGTTCCTCTCTAGTGGGTTTTCTCTTCTCTTTATATCTCTTGAGGTCACACTGTGCTCCAGGCCATAGTTTCTCCCCATTACCCGTCATAATTGTCTAGCCTCCCTGGCAGGAGGGTTGTTTATGATACTCCTTGTCATGTGAGGGCTTCCACCGTCCTGAATCCTTATTGGTGCTTCCCCTCTATCACTGAGACTTCATTTCTTTGACATCATCTTGAGCTGCTTAAACATTTTTTTTTTTTCCAGACAGAGTCTTGTTCTGTTGCCCAGGCTGGAGTGCTCACTGCAACTTCCGCCTCCCGGGTTCAAATAATTCTCCTTCCTCAGCCTCCCGAGTAGCTAGGATTACAGGCATGTGCTACCACGCCTGGCTAATTTTGTATTTTTAGTAGAGATGGGGTTTCATCACATCGGTCAGGCTGGTCTCGAACTCCTGACTGTGTGATCTGCCTGCCTCGGCCTCCCAAAGTGTGCTTAAAGATTTTTAACATCCACCATGATACTCTTCTATTTTTCTTTATGGCAGAAGCCACCCTATTTACCTTTTGATAGCACAATGGGCCAAAATTGTTTACTAGAACTCACCAGAATGTGGCATGGAGAGGGGCCACACATTGCAAACACTCTGAAAGAACACAGAACATATGCTCAGTACAGAGTGCTGATACTCCCCGGCCAGGACTACACAGTGCTGTTGCAGCAGGAGTTTTCTTTGGCAGAGAGGATAGGGTAGTATGTAGCATGATGGGAAAGTGTCATCAGAATTTAGTGACAGATAGATAGATATAGAGGTAATTTTTTTTTTTTTTTTTTGAGACGGAGTCTCTCGCTGTCACCAGGCTGGAGTGCAGTGGCGCGATCTCAGCTCACTGCAATCTCTGCCTCCCAGGTTCAAGCAATTCTCCTGCCTCAGCCTCCCGAGTAGCTGAGACTACAGGCATGCGCCACCACACCCAACTAATTTTTTTGTATTTTTAGTAGAGATGAGGTTTCACCATGTTGGCCAGGATGGTCTCGATCTCCTGACCTCGTGATCCACCTGCCTTGGCCTCCCAGAGTGCTGGGATTATAGGTGTGAGCCACTAAGCCTGGCCGATATGGAGGTAATTTTTACTGTGGTAAAAACATAACAAAACTCACCTTCTTAACTCTTTGTAAGTGTATGGTCAATAGGGTTAAGTATATCCATTCTGTTGTGAAACAGATCTCCAAACTTTTTAATCTTGTAAAACTGACACTATACCTTTTAAACAACTCCCACTTCCCCCTACCCTTAGTCCCTGGCAACCACCATTCTACTTTCTGTTTCTATGAATTCGATTGCTTTAGATAGCTCATAAAAGTGAAATCATCCAGGCAGATGCAGTGGCTCATGCCTGCACTTTGGGAGGCTGAGGCAGGACGATTGCTTGAGACCAGGAGTTTGAGACCAGCTGAGCAACACAGTGATATCCCCATCTCTGTTATTGAAAAAAATAAAAAAGGAATCATTCAGCATTTATCTTTTCTTGAATGGCTTATTTCACTTAGCATAATGTCCTCAAGGTTTATCTGATAGAAAAATGTTGGAAGGAACACATATTTGAGACCACAGCATTCTAATCAATCAGTACACATGGGACAGTGTTAAATGAAGTGAGTCAGTATGACAAAAGTGAATACCATCTTGATTTAATCTTTATATTATTTCATATATTCTTTTTAATTTTAATTTATGCAGGCTTGGCTGGTTTTGGTGGCTCACACCTGTAATCCCAGCACTTTGGGAGGCCAAGGCAGGGGGATAACTTGAGGTCAGGAGTTCAAGCCCAGCCTGCCCAACATGGTGAAACCCTGCTTCTACTAAAAATACAAAAATTAGCCAGGTGTGGTGGCATGCGCCTGTAATCTCAGCTACTCGGGAGGCTGAGGCAGGAGAATTGCTTGAACCCAGGAGGCGGAGGTTGCAGTGAGCCTAGATTGTGTCATTGCACTCCAGCCTGGGAGACAGAGTGAGACAAAGTCAAAAATAAATAAATAAAAATTAAAAAAAAAAATGGACCTGAGCTCCATCATGTAAGGAGATGGAGTTATCCACATTATTTCATATATTCTATATATTTGAATGCATTCTTTTCGTTTGTTTGATTTTTTAGTCCAGGTTCCAGGCTTATGAATACATTGTCTTAAAGGCCCTAGTGCAAGGCCAAAATCTTTGAAGTGCTGCTTCTGAAATCTGGATCTGAATCAGAATGACCTTAAAATTTGTTACAAATACAAATTCCCTGGGTTCCAAGAGATTCTTATTTTGGGAGGTCTGAGGTGGAGCCTGGGAATCTGCACTTAACAAGCACTGCAGGTGAGTCTTTCCTCCTGAGACACTGCAAGTCTAAACCAGAGGGTTAGGGCAGTGCCTGTGAGGGTGAAGCAGTGAGGCTCAACCCCTTTCACAGGAGTTGTACCTTGTTTGGATCCTCCCGATGCATGGTAACTGGTCTTTGATCAAACAATTAATGTCCCCTGCGTAGGTCTAGAGTTCCTCGTGTTCTTGCCTCAGCCCTGCCCAAAGACCACAGGCTTCCAGAGATACAGGCATTCTGTAGTACTGACCTGCATATCCTCAGCTGGGCTTACTTCACGCCGTCTCTGTTGTGAGAAGATGCTCAGTAATATTTGTCAAGTAAATGAAGACAATCAGGACAAAAATGCAACGAAAAGAATGTGACTGAAAGAGTCGGAGAGGGGTTTAGTCTTGGCCCGTAAGCCCAACAGCTGTGGGGCCTTAAGTTACTTCCTCTCTCAGGCCTTACGCTGCACCTGTGACATGGGGAGGAGTTTCCTTCTCCTTCCTCCTTCTGAGGGCTGCTGGGGCGTACAGATGACATAAGGTGTGTAAAAATGCCTGAAAGCTGTGAAGCCACTTTTTGTCAATTTTGTTGAATATGACTGTCTTTTGGCTCTACTGAGTGTTAGGTAGTATGACTGAGGCAAAGAACACAAGGTTTACTTCTGGCTCTTACCGAAAAGCAAATCCTATTATTTGGTATTTAAAAGAGACACATGACTTTTCCAGATCCAAGGAGAGTGAAAAAGAAATTCAATACTACACGTTTATGATGGGAACGGTAGAAATATCCTATATATAATGAACAGTACGAAGGAATAGAGATTCACAGGAAAGCAAATTAACTAGGCACACGGCAGTTCAATTCTGACATGGGGATTTCCCGCAACCTTAACTGCTTAAAGAAATGACATCTGAATTTTATTGGCTCCTCTGAGATCACCTAAAATGTAGCAGGTATCTGACAAGATGGGCTGAAAAGCAAATTTATGTAAACTTCAAGTGAGGGATTATAACCACCCCTAAACTGCAAAGAACCAAAAGAAGTTAGATGACATCCAAGAAGGAGTGTGCCCCAGGTGGTAAAGGCAGAGCCAGTCCACAGCCCAATGAGGAAAGTGAGGGCAATGGAGCTTTCCATGAAGCTATATTTACTCAGTTGAGTCAACTATCTCATTCTCAAATGAGGTCTTCCTTTGTCTTGGTTCATTAAAAGGTTCTTACTAGTATGAAATGTCGGTATTTTTTTAAACTGACAAATGAAAAGTTGACAATGATATGACTCCCCATTCAAATTCGATCTGGCAGTTTTGAGTTTGAATTCTCAATCCACTCAAGGCAAGTGGCTTGATCCAAATTTCTAATCAACACAGGCTTTGATATTTCTATGTGTAAAGACACAAAGATTGGCAATAATATTTGTAAAGAGCCTAGCTCAAATTGTATAGTGCATAGTTGGGAATCAATAATTGGTGCTGGTTATACGAAAAAGAAAGACCATATATGCGTTGTTATTTAGATATATAAATTAGGCAGAATGTCTTCTTTTTAAAAAATTTTTACTGTTTTAAGAGATGGGGTCTCTGGCACCCAGGCTGGAGTGCAGTGGCAGGGTCATAGCTCATTGCAACCTCAAATTCCTGGACTCAAGTGATGTTCCTGCTTCAGCCCCCTGAGTAGCTAGGACTACAGGCACATGCCACTATGCCCAGCTAATTTGTAAAACTTATTTGAGACAGGTTCTGGCTATGTTGTCCAGGCTAGTCTTGAATTCCTGAGTTCAAGCAATCATCCCACCTCAGCCTCCCAAAGCCTTGGGAATACAGGTGTGAGCCACTGTGCCTGGCCATTGTAGCGTGTCTTGATGGTATAAAATTACTGTTTTCATTATTGTGTTAGATGTTTTTCATTTTCCCCATGGTGGCCTCCTTTGAGACTGTCCATGCTTTTGCTCCAAGAGTAAATCTCAAAGGAGCAAGCATAAGCAGGAATTTTCCATGCATGCACACAGCCAACCAAACAGCCCTATGTCCGTGGTGAAGAGCATTCCAGAACCAGTGGTAGGATGGGGTTGGGTTGTACCTACTGGCTGAAGTTTTTGTTAGATCTAGAATTTAATCTCATACTTGGTTCTGGGACTACTACTTAAAAACTTCCTGTTGTATCATGTATGTCTTTATATTCCTAGCGCTTAATATAGTTCCTCAACCACTGTTTGTTGATGATTTGAATAAGTAAATGTACAAATAATTATCAGGGTGTACACAGTACATTAAATCATGTGGGTTTTCCCAATTATTTGCTGCTATTTGTTTTTGGAACTGATCTGAAATAGATAGCATTTTGATGGGTGACCTTTAACTTACCAAGGCAGACAGAAAACAGGAAAAGGGTGGGAGCCCCTATGACTAAAATGTATTTATGTTAAGTCCATGATGGATATTCCAGGTGTTCCGGCAGGCATCATCCTGGCCAAAACTTAAGCTGAATCTGACCTCGACGTCTAATAACAGCTGGGCTTGTTTTCCAGATACCTAAAAGTTCAAATTATTTTCCTAGATAGGGCACGTTCTGGGGCTTTTGACTCTAATGCAATGTGGGCAGTGCAATGACCACGTTATTTTAGAGGCATTTACAGGTCACTCAGGGAGGACAAAGGAAGCAAACACTTTGGCTCTCTTATATGTGTCACTCACGGGAAGCTGGTGGCTTAAAGGTTTTAAGGCATTCACTTTGGTTGAGTTCTCCACCAGAAGCCGAGCAAGGCAGAATTGCAAGGGCAGGTCCAGGTTTTGTGAGGTCTGAAGCTTTAGACAATATAAGGTGTCCTATTTTAGAAAAATAATATAAAATCACAAATAAGAAACTAGATATGAAAATGAGTACTTAACTAGAAGCCCCAGCCAGGCAGTGTCTCACATCTGTAATCCTTGCACTTTAGGAGGCCGAGGTGGGAGACTTGCTTGAGGCCAGGAATTTGAGACTAGCCTGTGCAATATGGCAAGATCACTCTTCTTCACAAAAAGAAATCTAAAAATTAGCCAGGCATGGTTGTGCACCTGTAGTCAGTCCCAGTGACTCAGGAGGCTGAGGCAGGAGGATTGCTTGAGCTCAGGAATCTGAGGCTGCAGTGAACTGTGATCATGCCACTGTACTCCAGCCTGGGTGACAGGGTGAGACCCTCTAAAATAAAAATAATAATAAAACAGAAGCCTACCCCTCTTGAAAGTGGGGGATCCCAAAGCTTGAGCTGAACTAGCTTCTTGTAAATGCACCTCTATAATAATGGAAGTCACATCTTAAGACAAAGGTATTGGTGCTATAATGTTGATGGATGGGACATTTCTAAACATTTATCAGTAAGAGAAACACGTACATGCTAAATGTAACTCCAGACATAGACATTAAATGCCACGTGTTCAGGCTGGAGGGAAGTGAGGCTGTGGGGAAGACAAGGGAGAAGGGAACCGGAAACTATTAGTACCCAGGGAGCCTTCAATTAGTTGGAATGTTTAGGGAACTTGGAATCCTTGAATTTGCCTTTCAAATTAATCTGAACCCAAAAGATGTAACTTATTGGTCATCAAAAATCTTTCCAAATACTGTTTTTTTTCCCCAAGGTTCCTGTAGGTTTAACAATTTTTAAAAAAATAGTGTTCATTATCGTGACATTGAGATTAGAAAAAAAGAAAGCAAATAAATTACTTAAGGGAGTAAGAACATATGAAATATGTGCCTTCACCCCTAGTAGCAAGCCCTCTGTGGCATGGGTGGCTGAAGTTGCGCCCATGCCTGTTTGGAATGGGTGCTGACCTCCTTAACTGCCACTCAGAAATCACTTGACCACTACAGTCATGGTGAGGATCCAGTTATGAATAGGTCATTTGTGGTGAAGCTGGTCAACAGTAAGGGCTCGATAAAAACTTATTAAATGGATGAATCAAATAAATAATTCCACTTTGAACCAATGAGGCCAGACCTGAAAGCAGTTTTTATTCCTAAAGATTCTATAACTGAATTTTGTTAGACTTCTTTGGCTGCGTTTGAGAATTCCGTCATGAATATGGCCTAGGTTTGATGGCAAAAGGATTAAAAAATGAAATGGAATTAATTTTCACTGAGCACCTAACATATGCCAGGTATCTTGTTTGGTGTTTGCATATTTACTTATTTATTTTAAAACACATTTTTTTTTTCAATAAACCACCTACAAAGCTTCTGGGTGTATATTTTTTAAGCTTTGTGGCCATTCTGCAGTCAAGGAAGCTAGAACTCAGAGGACTTAAATAACTTGTCTATGGCCTCACAGGGAGCAAGTGGCAGAGCCAGAATCCATAATGCAGGTTTGTGAGTGCACGGCTTTTGCTCTGATGCTGTAAACTCTCATTTGGCCTTTTCCTTCCAGCCAATGTGAAAGACAAATGAAACAGTGACAGAGAGAGGCAGTAAGGACTATGAAGATGGGACAGTACAGTGAGAAGTCACACTGCTTGTCTCTCATCAGTGCATCATTTGGGGCCTTAAATTACCCAGCTGTGAGCCTAGACGGCTGGCCTGGATGACCTCTGAGTGGGGTGAGCACTGGCCCAGTCTTCCAAGGCAACCCAGATTTATACCTGTCGTGCCACTGCAACTATTATCAGCACCCCTTCCACTCTCAAAAATGTTCCATTGTGGATCATAAATTCTAAGGTCGCCCTATCTGTGAGGTTCTTTCTGGCTCTTAATTTCTGTTATTTCATATTGAACCTAATAATACTTCTTTGATGACTGAAGCACTGTAAAATTTCATTTTCCAGGCCTAGGGGTACAGGGAGGACAGTAGGTGAGGTGACCCTGTGTAGAGGTTGCTTTGCATTTCTGATACTGATATTTTTTCAATCTAGGAGCTAGAGCTCCTTTCCTTTCAAGGTACACTAGTAAATTCCCTTCTAGTGGATTTGGCTCCAGTTAATTTGGGATCATTAAATAAATGTTTGTTTCCTACCTCACACTAATAGCGGCTACTCCTTATTGAGTGCTTACACTAAGGCTAAATATTGAGTACATTATCTTATTTAATGCATATATTAATGCTATAAGATAGTTCTTTACCTTATAGGTAAGGAAACAGGTTTAGTGAAGTGACTTGCAAGTAAGACATGGAGCCAGGTTTTCCTAGGCTCTTAACCATTCTTCTATATTGAGATGTGTATATACACATACAGCAGATAATTAAGAACACTATTATCAGGCTCCTAAATTCCCATTGGCCTTTCCTGTATTTATCAGTAACCATGCCAGTCTTTGTAATTTCATCTTCCATTGCTTCTACCATCTATCTTTACCTCCTAAGTAGAAACATCTACCTCAAGTAAATAGATTTTGACTAAGATGCAGATTCTCAGAAAAGATGGGATTAGCAAGTAGGTGCAATGAATATTTACTTACTCATACAAACCTTTTTTTTTTTTGTCTTTCTTTTCCACAGTATAAAACAAAAAACAGATACTTGTTTTTTGTTTGGTTTATATTTACATAAACAGTATTTAAAAGAAAAACCACCAGTTGACACCATATAATTCTGCTTTTATTTATTGTCTGGGTAACTTACGAAGATGCAGATGTCTAGGGTAGTCTTTACGCTACCATTTACATTATCCTGATGATACAGATACCAAAATGTGTCTGTTTACATAGTGCATGGTATGAAAAATTTTTTTTCTTCCTCTACAGTTCTTGACTATAAGGAGGGAAAAATTAATTTCATGCCAACATTTTTTTGGGAACTTTAACAATCATCCCATTTCTGCTACTAAAATAAACAAAACTGGTATTACAATTTAAAATATAAAGGACCTAACAGTTTTTACAAATATGCAAACAATCTGCTACTTAGACATAAAAACAGTTGATTTCTTATAAATCACAAAGTAAGGCACCATTGGATTATTAAACATTTTTCTTGGCTTTTACTAAATAAAATGCATAGTGAAATAAATACTGAACACTGAGTTTTAATACTGTAATACATTTCAATATAAAATAATAGGTGAATGTTAAAATACTGTGTTACATACTGAATACATTTATCTGGAAATTTTATAGAAAAAACACACATGTAAGCTCTGATTTCAGGGAAGAAAATATTCATTTTTGTGATTTTCCATAGTTTAAGATTTTACCACAGAACTTATTCAAAGTTTTAGATGCAATTAGGTTGCAAACTTGAAAAGAAAGGGTGTAGGTGTATTAAAGAAACATTCACTTAAAAATACAGACTAAAACATCTCTATTCCAGATGAATGGCAACTTTGGGCTCTGACTCTGTTTCAAATTTAGAATGGTACCGGCAAAGTTGAGATATATAAAGGAATTGTCCAATTCTTACTACCCCTTATAAAATTCAGACCCACTTTCTTTGGATCAGACTTTTCTTCACCACGTTTTCTAGGAAGGGCAAACTCCATCTTTTGTGAAGTGGGTCATTAGGCTTTATCATAAGGATGTTTTTCACTGTTGAAATCAGATCAAAGAATCCCAAATAAATGATGCTGCTAAATTACCAAAATGCTAGAGATTAAATTTTGTTTTTTAAACCAACACTTGGCCAAGCTTGTTACATCTTACTATTTCTTGATTCTCTTTGAGTAAAAAGCCCAAATGACTGTATGGAAGACAGATGAATGGTAAAGGAGAGAGGAAACACATTCTCTAATGTACTAAATCTAGGACTTTGGCAAGGAAGTTATAAAAATATAATATATTCAAATCAGCAACTTCATAATTTATTAGACATCCCATTTATTAGAACTCTTAAGTTCTTTTTCTTTTATATAAATGAAACATTTATTTTATAAATAGAAATGCATCTTTCAGGATTTTCTTTGGGTTGGTTTCTTGTTAACATTTCCCAGTAATACATGAATAACACACTGAAACCATGATGCAATGTCTAGGTAGATACACATATACATATGTGGTCATGTGTTTTTAAAAAACAAGTAATGGTAATTTTAAACATAACCATATAAAACAGCTAAGTGGAATTATTTTTTTCCCAACTCTATAGCTAGATTTAAAATCTCAGAAAAAGTTTGTAAACAAAATCATATAAAAAAAGGCAAGGCTGGCCCTTCCCTGTGGTCCTTTAGTGGAGATGTACTTGCATAGATCCTGGACAAGTGATGCAAAACAAATTCCCTCCAATGTCTACCAGGAATTCCACTAGCAATCTCCCTAATTTGCTCAACCCTTACATAAGCATCAGGTTTAGATTTTGAGAGTTTTGCCCACCAACTCAAATCTGTTCCCTTCTTCCTTGTTTCTGATTTGATACCTTTCTCTGACTTTCTTCCCCTCCTAACAAACCTTCCTAGTCTCTCCTAGCCTCAGGAGCTTGCTCAGCCGGAGAGGAACAAAAGCTGCTTCTAATTCACAAGGCGCAAGTCCAACTGACAAGTGAGCGTGTGAGCCAGCTGGTTCTGAGCCCGGAAGCCCTGACAGGCTTTCTGTTTCTTTCCAATGGCTTTATTCCACATGACTTTAGTAAACTGTACTCCATCAATTTTGACCTTGGTACCGTGAAGTAACACTTGTATACAGATATTAAGGGAAGAGAGAAAATAAGGGAGCAAAATCTAAGGTCAAACTGTCTGTCAAACAAGGTGCTGGGTCCTAATTTTATTTTTAGTTGCCTCTTGAATCACTCAAGCCCATCTTGCCTTTTTTTGTTTTTGAAACAAGAGGTTTCTGCACTAGCTTCCATCTTCCAGACTCGTGCTGTCTATTACAGTAGCCACCAGCCACATGTGGCTACTGAGCACTTAAAAATGTGACTGGTCCGCATGGAGGTGTGCTGTAAGTATAAAATACACTCTGGATTTTGAAGATTTAGTACCAAGAAAGAATCTAAAATATCTCATTAAAATTTTTATGTTGATTACAGGTTGAAATATTTTGGATGCCTAGGGTTAAATAAAATATTAACTTCACTTGTTTAAAATATACTAGAAATTTAAAAATTGCATATGGGGCTCACATTATATTTCTATTGGACAGCTCTGTCCTAGAGCCGAGCTCAGACTGCCAAAGACTGGACGTCCTGTGACTGCAAAAGTTTCCTGTGAGCTCTTACTCAGCAACTTGCTTACGCGGTTTGTGGTTCAGGAAAATAGGAGGCCAAGCATGCAAAAAAGGAATGGGAGAAAACAACTCTCAGGGACTTTAATAATTACAGTCTGTAGCAAATAAGCAGTGAATGTCTGAATTTGGTTGGTTGAAAGCAGAGATGCAATTCATCTCTGCCTATTTCCACAAAAGCCTATCGACCCCGGCAGCCAGCACAGGCCGGCTGCAGCTGAAGCAAGCAATAGCCCGGAGAATAAACACAATATGAAAAGCTAGGTGCATTTCTTACTGATTCCCACCCCACACACACACATATTCCCACTCACCCTCCCACCGTTCCTCCTGCCCATACGAGGGGCACAAGGGAAGAAGCGCAGAGGAGGGTGTGCAGTTCTTCGATAGCAACAGAAGCAGCTCTTGAGCTCGGGTAGAGAAGAGCAGGCAAAGATCACCTCGGAACGGGAGGCAGTGGTGGAGCACCCCTTTCTCTTCGGTTGGATCCACCTTGGTGAAAAAAGACAAAATATAATTTTGGTTAGAAAGCTGATGTTATCTCCGTGGAAACTAGGGCATGGTGCCACAGGTATCCACTACCTCATCCCTACGACCAGGGCCATCAGCTAACTGGCATATGTTGTGGATGAGAAGTGAGAGGTGAAAATAAGCAAGCAGTGTTCTGAATAAACATTATGGTGGATGATCCATCACTGGCTCCCAAGTACTTGCACAACGTTAAAAAATCATTTTCTTCTTATCATGTAGTGTGTTTATTATAGATTCAGAAAATATGGATGAGTAGAAACAAAACAAAGAACTCCCCCATTCCTCCACCACCCAGAGATAACCAATTATGTGTCTATTTTTAACTTAGAAACAGTTCCCCTTTTTCTTCCAGAAATAAGATCATATGGTCAGTTTGAACATTTTCAAAGGCATTACTTTTTGCAAAGATTATAACGACAGACTGCATTCCAAAATATGACTATACTACAGTGTATCTAGTCAATTCCCTTTTGTTGGGCATTTAGGTATCTTTTATTTTTTAAACAAAGCTTTTCTGACAGTAGCCATCCTAATGGGTGTAAAGTTGTATATCACTGTAGTTTTATTTGCAGTTCCCTAAAGCTGGTGATGTTGAGCATCTTTTCAAGTACTCTGTCAATGTGTTCTTTTAAAAGTTATTCATGGCCAGGTGCGGTGGCTCACGCCTATAATCCCAGCACTTTGGGAGGCTGAGGAGGGAGGATGGCTTGAGCTCAGGAGTTAGAGACCAGCCTGTGGAACATGGCAAAACCTCATCTCTACAAAAATTAGCCGGGCATGTTGGTGCGTGCCTGTCCCATAGTCCCAGCTACCTGGGAGGCTGTGGTGGGAGGATCACCCAGACCTCCGAGGTCAAGGCTGTAATGAGCCAAGGTTTCACCACTGCACTCCAGCCTGGGTGACAAAGTGAGACCCTGTCTCAAAACCAAAACCAAAACCAAGCTATTCATGGGCTATTAGACCACTGTACTAGGCTTAAAACCTATTCACATAAAAAAAAATTCATTTACTACACAAACATTTATTGAGGATTTAACAGGTGTTCGGCATGAGGTCAGATGCTGAGATGCTGTGAGCAGGTCTACCCGGGGCACGTGTCAATCAGGTAGGTCTGCTCTAACCACTGCTCTGAGACTCACTGGCCTGGCACTGGCAGATTCCTCAGTAGGCATCTTGACAGTGACCCTAGTAGTCCACTCAGGGATTTCTGAGAAAGAATCAAATTTCTGAGCAAGGAAAGGAACACTGAGAGAGATGCCTCTTCCTCTCACCATCCCAACCAAATATTTTCTTGGGCGAGCATCCGAGAAAAGACTCATCTGGATGTAAACCAGACAGCTATCATGGAGCCTTGGCCGTCAACTGACCCGCCACAAGTGGTTAGTAGAATGGGGGCTGGCCTTGTCCAAAGCTGTAATTAGAGGGCACTCCGAGTGCACTTGGTACAGCTCAGGGCTGTCTGGGTGTGCTCTCAGGCTTTGTGCTGGGAGGCTGAGGCAGCTGCGGGAGCAGAAGAAAACTTGGTACTTAACAATGCCCTATTTATTTTTGTTGGATGATCTATTATCATTATAAAATATGAAACATGCCTAATGCTGGAAATATTTAAGGCAAATCTACAGAAAATTTTAGTAGACAGTGGAAATTAATTCACCAATTTAAAAACTACTTTTAGGCTAGGCGTGGTGGCTCACGGCTGTAATCCCAGTGCTTTGGGAGGCTAAGGCAGGGGGAACTACTTGAGATTAGGAGCTCAAGACCAGCCTGGGTGACAAAGAGATATCCTGTCTCTACAAGAAAATTTTTATTTTAATTGAATTTTATTTTTTTGAGACACAGTCTCACTCTGTTGCTCAGGCTGGAGTGCAGTGGTGCAATCTCGGCTCACCACAACCTCTGCCTCCCGGGTTCAAGCAATTCTCCTGCTTTAGTCTCCAGAGTAGTTGGGATTACAGGCATGCACCACCATGCCTGGCTAATTTTTGTATTTTTTTTAGTGGAGATGGGGTTTCACCATGTTGGTCATTCTGGTCTCAAACTCCTGACCTCGTGATCTGCCTGCACTGGCCTCCCAAAATGCTGGGATTATAGGCGTGAGCCACCGTACCTGGCCAAGAAAATGTTTAAAAAGAAATACTTGAAAATGCCCTTTATGTTTCAGGCTCTGTGCCTCTCAAAGAAGATGCAATAATGAGCAGGACACAGTTCTAGTCCTTATGTTGCCTACTTGAATCTTAAAGGAGGATGGGGGAAGAAATATGCTTAGCTATTACCTTCAAAATCTAGAGGGTACAGGGAAGATGGTCTGTTACTGATTTAAAAATACAAATAATATTTAGAATAAGAAGCTTATAAGAAGTCAGGAAAAATATTTAGAGTCTATATGAACAACTCCTTAAAGTAAATTCATTTATTGGTACCCAAGAAGGAAGAAGGGCTGTACTCTTATCAAAACAGAAGCCCTTCTTCTGGTGAACACACACACACACACACACACACACACACACACACACAGCATTCAAAGATATTTGTCCCATGTGAAAACATACTTTTCACTAAAAATTCCAATCATCAACTCTTATATAATAATTTTATTACAGCTATACCTCCTCATTAGGTATTGTCTATGAATGCAGTCTTCCACATAAACAGATTTTTTCCAGGAATTAAATTTTTCCTTTTAAGTAGTAGTATTCTGTTTTCTTCTAGCATTTGTCCATGGAAATTTTCCTATATTTTCTAACTCTTTAAATTTTTCTACAGAGGCACAAGGCACAGTTTGACTCAATTAATTTAATCCCATTTAACCCAACAGAAACGTGTGGTGGTGTCCTGCGCTGCGACACACAGCATAGCCTTGTTCCTATCTCCTCCTCTGACCTGGGACTGCCATCTGTCACTTCTCTCTCATGGTAGTGATTTTGCTTCTCACCAGTCTTAACTTTAGCTGTTATTAATCTCCTATAAGGTTGGGAACCAACCAACCAAAAATTACTTTAAACTGTGTTAGGAAAGAATCAGTAGACTCTGAGTACATGTAAGACACTCTGCTAGGGAGTGAGGCCATGGCAAGGGGTGTTGTGACAGGTATTTGACTTACTTGCTTATGTTTTCTCTATTTCTGGTTTGGGAATTTGGCCCTGAGGCTAAGTCTGCCACGAACCTAAGCCTAATCGCTGACATATGCATATTTCATGCTAATTCTTTCTTAGTTGTATATATTTATTGTATTTAAGAGGCTTTCCAGCAAAACCCTGGAAAGCCTGCTAGACAAATTCTAAAAGAGCTGTAACACTTCCTATACATTTACTGTTATGAAATTCCAGTCTGTCTATTTTCCCTTCTTGTTCACATTTCTTCCTCAATGGAGGAAAAGCAATTTACTTCTTTATGGTAGCATTACCTACATTAGCAGAACAACAGAAATAATTTTAATGTCCATGGTAATGGTAAATTACTATATGCAGAAATAAAAACCATGTGATAACATGGATACTGTTTACTAAGCAATGTTATGTAAACCTTGCCACCAAAAAACTGTACTCTGTCATTATAAGAGTTTCTAAAAAAATCAGAATTATATGGATAAAAAATTGGACAAGAATTTGGTAAAATGAAAATATCTATTATGTGGAGAGATTATAGATATATTTAAATTTTCATGTTATGCTCTGTAAAGTTATGATTGTACTACATTTGAAAGATCAAGGCAGTTACAGGAAATTTTTGTTATCATTAATCAGATACATGCCAATTTCAAAACTAGAAGGAACAGGAGATGGCTCTACTTGTGCTGTCGCAGGAAGATGAAAATGGAGGAAGATTGTCCAAAGAAGCAAAATAATAAAATTTAATACTAGCAAACCACAGTATTTTCACCTTGTAATGACACATTAAAATAACTGTTTCTCATATGCATTCTAGGCACCTGCAATTTCCTCACTGCCTGTGGAAGGGGGATTTATTAGAATGTAGATGGTTCCAAAGGGTTCTCTACCCCACTCCAGGCAAGAGCCTGGGTTTTCTATACAGCCCAGGAGTCACTCAGGCTATTCAAGCACGAATCTTCAAAAACCCTGGCAGAAATACTTACTCCGGCTTTCGTTTCTTGCCAATTTACTGGGATAACTTTTGGTCGTTGGTACATATGGCTCTGGAGGTGGCAAATCAGAAATCGGATGGAAGTAGAATCTACTTTCCCACTCATCTGGGGGGAGAAACAAGCAGCATCTTCAGTGAGACAATCTGCTATGAAGATTTACATAACGAAAGGCACAGAATGAACCAAAGAGAACCACAGACACGAGTGCTAGTTTTTATGCCTAGAAGTTTACAGAAAAGCTGGAAGTGCTACAAAGGTCATGGATTAGTACACTGATATATATGATCTCAGGCCTGCAAATCAAAGCAAAGTGGTTTTTAATGAGAGTGATTGGGATCCAGTCAGTCCCTCTTAGGAGCTGGGTGCTAAGGTATGGGACACCTTTTTCCCTACCAGCAGGCCCAGGAATAACTGGGACCATTTTGATAACAATGGCAGAGACAGGCAGCACAGCAGGTAAGAGCCATTGGGCCTCTTACCTACAGTGAACCGTTTAGAAATATACATAGTAAGAAGGCAAGCTATAAAGAGGTTCTTTTCCGAATCCTTGAATCTCTGTAAAGTTAACTAAAATGAGACTCAAAGAATAGATCAGAGAAAAATGATCTGCCATTTTGGGAACTGGGGAAGGGGGATTACTATTTTTAATGTGAAATCAATGGTGGGCCTTAGAATGGTTAGACAGTTGGATCAGTGCAATGGAGTGTGATAATGATGGAACAAGAAATTAAATTCAAACAAGCAAATCACACATACAAACAGATTTACCGTTTAGTTGTTGTCCTATAGCTCAGGGAGCTGGGACCACACCTCACCTTCACATGGAGAGTCTTGGTAGCCATTTCTAATAGATGTTGCTGGTGGAGGTGGGGGAGGTGCCCCAGCACTGGGCCTGTCAGGAGGAAGGGGAGGCCTGGGTCCACTCCTGGGACTATCTACTCCACTCCTGGACGGCAACTGAGGGGTGGCAGGCAGGGCCCGAGACGTGCTGCCATTTCTGTTTATTGGAGGAGGTGGTGGGAGGGGGCCTGGAGCAAAAGAAGACACTTAGTGTAGAACCTTACATCCACATTCCATTACAGTGGTCACCATCAGTGTAAGGCTGATGGGGACCTGCCGGACACACGCCCTTTAACAAGCGTGGACATTTTCTAGGAGATTTAGCTGGGGAATGAGTAAACACACAGAAACACAAAAATGCACTTGTGTACTCATGTGTATGAAAACAAGTGCATACTGATAGCTAAATGGCTGTTTTGGCTTTGAGTTTGCACCGAGACTGGAGATGGCACAATGAAATTGAAAACAGGTGAAAATCTGTTAATACTGACAACCATATAATTAAAAAAACATTTTATAATCCTTTAAAGAGCTATTGAACTAATCACTGTGACATGAAATAATTCTTAAAAAAAATAGGATAGTTATGAAATTACTTTAGGTTTTCAGAAGAATGAAGTTCTTTAAATGCACAGTTTTGTTGTTAATTACACAAGCAAGTTTCTGTGATGCACACGATCTGTTTCCAGGCAGAAGTGGCATCAGGAAACCAAACACCAGTCATCCTAAGAGCAGGAGTTCCTTCTTGGTTCTTTCTCTTTGGGGTGGCGGGGGGGCAGATGAACACAGGGAGTGACAAACAGCTAATCAACATCCATGGCTATAAATACTAATGTGAGTTCTGACCCTGAGCAAGCTGGTACCCTATGGAACTTGGTTTCCTAGCTATAAAAGAGTGCCAGATGGTCACCTGTCTTACAGCACTGCTGCCAGGAAAAACCAGTGAAAACGCAAATAAAAAAATACTATGGAAGTATTTGAAACCATTTTTTAAAATGTAGTAGTATGGTATAACCTTAAGTTTTTTAAGTTCCTAAAGAAAAATTCAAAGGAAATTATTTTTGATAATACAAAAGAAAACCATCTTGCTTTTCCTGTCCTTCAAATGCAGGGGCTATTTAAGTAGTAAGTAAATTAAAAAAACAAAACCCAAGACTTGAGCATTTTCCAATGTAAATCAAAATGGCCTTAGTAATTATTCGTGATATTCAGCAGTGTTCCACGTGTAAGATGCTGAATTTTATATGAATGCAATGTCTTACGGTGCTATAAATAAATATCTTATGAGCTACAGATTAAGAATCCAATTAGGAACCTTAAATTGAACAACCCGCCTACTGTAGACATCCCTGACAGAAAGTCTTGGCTCAAACATTTTATGACAGTGGGAGGTACTGCCTAGCCCTGGTTGGTCTCTCAAGGAGTCTTCAGTGACTCACCTGGTAGTGGTTATTTATTACCCTATCTGCTTGTCATTGCTGGAGTCACAGGCAGCAAGAGTTGATTGAGGAAAGTGTCTTATTTGCTGTGGGTTTAAGTTCATTGGTGATATCACCACACAACTGTCACTACATGCAAACTCCACTTCCAATATGATAGGGCCCTGTACAATGTAACTTGATCAACTTCATCTCCTTTTCTTTTTATTTTGAGACAGAGTTTCGCTCTTGTCACCCAGGCTGGAGTCCAATGATGTGATCTTGGCTTACTACAATCTCTGCCTCCTGGGTTCAAGCAATTCTCCTGCCTCAGCCTCCTGAGTAGCTGGGATTACAGGCATGTGCCACCACGCCCAGCTAATTTTGTAGTTTAGTAGAGATGGGGTTTCTCCATATTGGTCAGGCTGGTCTCGAACTCCCGACCTAAGGTGATCTGCCCGCCTCAGCCTCCCCAAGTGCTGGGATTACAAGCATGAGCCACTGCACTTGGCCTCTTTTTCTTTTTAAAGTAAATGGTCATGTTCATGTTCCTAACTCTCCCCCCAGGGCTTCCTGCTCCAAATCCTGGCAAGCGCAGTAGAAAAGATGTCTATTTCCCACTGGCAGAATAACAGAAATGATTCTTTATTGAATATAACTACACGCCAGGAAATAAGATAACAACTATACACGCTTGTCTCGTTAAATTCTTACAACAACGCTGAGAAGTACAGGGACAGAAGACAAGGCCTCAGAAATTTTGGAAGCTTAAAAAGCTCATCAGGAGACTGAGGGGAGGAGCCAGGATCTGACTCCAAATCTATCAGATTCCAAGGCCCACTCCCATAACAATGAAGCCAAACCACTCAAAATACACAGGGCCTTTGATGAGCTCTCATATGCTCCTTGTGGGAGTGTAAATTGGTAAAAAATTTCTGGAAGGCAATTTGGCAGTACCTATGAAATCCATAGTTTACTATGCACACTCACTGACCAAGAAATTCCACTTATAGGAATTCGTCCAAAGGAAACACAGAGATGTGTATGCATATTTTGCTACAAAAATGTATCACTGCATTATCTGCAATAGGAAAAATCTAGAGATGGCCCATATGACCAAGTGAGGGGATTGGTTAAATAAATCCAGGTATATTTGTAGGATTTAATATTAGGTAGCTGTTAAGTCAGGCTGTAGAAGAATAATCATATCAGCAAACATTAATGAGATACTGTTAAACAAAAAGCAAATTAGCAACTATATGTAGCATGATACTAAGTTTGTAAAACTGTACATTATATGCATTCTAAAAAGACTGAAAGCACACATGAATGTTATCAATGATTATTTCTGGATGTTGGTAGTGGATTACAGATAATTTTAATTTTCTTTATATTTTTCAGTATTTATAATAAACAAGTATGACTTACATAAGCAAATGAAATAATAAATGTTATATGTCAATGCCTATCATATTTTGGGGAAGATTTAATCTGCTGACTCATCCATTTGGTAGGGCCAACGCAGAACGGTTTCAAGGTGTGGTTCTCGAATTCTGCTGCATACTATAATCACTGGGGAGCTTTTAAATATCCTGATTCCCAGTCTGCATCCCAGACCAATTATACCAGAGACGCTGGGAAGGGCCACAGGCATTCGTGGTTTTTAAAGCTCCCTAAGTGATTCCAGTATGTAAGCAAGTTTAAAGAATGGTGATTCTAGGCCTGGCGCAGTGGCTCATGCCTGTAACCCCAGGACTTTGGGAGGCCGAGGTGGGTGGATCATGAGGTGAGGAGATCAAGACCATCTGGCTAACATGGTGAAACCCCGTCTCTACTAAAAATATATTTTAAAAAGTAGCCAGGTGTGGTGGTATGTGTCTGCAATCCCAGCTACTCAGGAGACTGAGGCAGAATCACTTGAACCTGGGAGGCAGAGGTTGTAATGAGCGGAGATCGCACCACTGCACTCCAGACTGGGTGACAGAGCAAGACTCTGTCTCAAAAAAAAGAAAAAAAAAGAATGTGATTATGAGGTTCCTAAGGTCACAGTGTCAAAGATCTGTTATCTCTGCATAAAGGAAAGAAATGCCCCATTTCCAGACATGATAAGGTCTGTATGATGAGATTAAATTTTAAAAGGAGATGGTTCTACAGAGTTCATCCATAACCACTGTAAAACGAATTAAGTGAGTGTATTCTACTAAAAATGCCTATGGTAATGGAGAGAGAGGTCAAACTCTAGGCAATCCTTGCATATCCTTTCATACTCTGAAAGTTTTGTCTCTGAGATCAAGGTTTCTCAACTGTGGATGGGGGCACTGGAAGGGTCTCAGATGGGCTTCAGCAGGCCCTCCAAGTCATGCCACAGCATGCGAATTTTGAGTTTAAGCCTGAGCATTTTTGTAAAGATAAATTCTACATCTTTATTTGATTCTCCAAGGGATTTCTGTACCAGAGATGTTAACAAAGAGTAAAATGGATTTTTAACATTTGTCTTTAATGAGCAGAGAAACGGCCTCAACACCTGACGCATGAAGAGAGAAATACAGGAGAAGTTCATTAGCTCTTGAAGAACTGCCCCGCTCGTTGGAATAATGGAGCCCTCCTGCAGGAGGTGGGAACTTATTTTCCCAATTAAGCCCGCCGAAATTCTCTCTAGGGAGGCAGGGTAGTAGACTGGTAAATAGACTTCCGAGATGGATGAATGTGCCTCTTCGTTATTAACCAGCTTGTGACTGTTTAACTTTATTGGCTAGTGTCCTCATCTCTAAAACACCAACAGAAATGTTGGTCCCACTATCCTCAGAGGTTTACATGAGGTCATGATCACATGTGTCGCGAGCCACTTTAAAAGCACAAAGCAGTCTGAGAGTTGACTTATGCATGCTTTTGTTAGACTATCTTGACTGACAGGATTACTGGAACATTTGGGCAGGCTGGGTTTTGGAAACAACTCACCCCACGTCTTGTCATACCTGATCGGCCTGGTGGGTCCCTCACTGGAGGTGGGGGTCTCTCGCTGGGTGGGGGAGGAAGAGGACCTGAACGTCCTGGCGAAGGTAAGGGGGGTGTGGACGAAGTGAGGGACAGATTTCGCTGTGGGAGTCTTGGGATTTCGTCACTGCCACTGGAACTTGGAGGCAGGGGAGGAGGCCCAGGCCTGCTGGGAGGTGGCGGTGGAGGTGGGGCCTGTGAGGAGGAGGAAGGCCGCGGAGTGGAAGGCACTGGAGGCTTGTTGTTCTGAGGGGGAGGAGGGGGAACCGCTTCCCTGTGGATGGAGGGCCTGTTGCCCACTGGAGGAGGTGGCGGAGGGGGTTTGTCATCCAAGGCCCTGCTGGGGGTAGGCGGCAGGGGAGGCCGGTTGGAGAAGGGCGAGGAGGAGCTCGAGGAGGACTGGCGCATTGAGCCTCCTCCCAAAGCAGCGCCGCGGTTTCCAGGGAAAGGAGGAGGAGTGGGCCCGGGGCTGGGCTGCCTGGGGCCTCCGGGCACTAGTGGGGAACCCCGGTTGTACAGACTTGACTGAATGGGTCTTGGAGTACTAGGTACTGGAGGGGGAATGCTATCGGGTTTTGAGCCCACGTCGGGCCTCGGGGGCGGCATTCGGTTCCTCTGAGGCTCTGGGGGACCACTTCTGTGGCCTGAAGAAGGCACAGGAAACCTCCCTGGGCCACTTGGAGGCGAAAAAGGTTTGGCAGATGTGGATCTTCCTCCTGGTGGCAAAACTGGTGGTCGGCTTCCTCCAGAATCTGAATAACAGGAAAACAAACGTCCAGTTAGGAAATTGGGAACCCTAAAGAAATCAGCGAGCTAGAGTCTATTCCCAGCAACTGGAAGTCCCTTCCTCATGTGGCTATAAAATACAGGAAACTATTATTTATATAATTTGGGTTTTGTGTGGTCCTTCCTGGGAGAAGGAAATAGGCCACAGCTCTATTTACCTGCTAGTCCCAACAGCCCATCAGCTTTCAAAAGGATTCTGGAGACTGAGAGTTTCACAGTAAGCACAGCTGAACCCGGGAAGGCCTAGCTCTGTGGGGAAAGGGCGTCTGCCGAAGGAAAACTAAGAAACAGAAAAAACTTCATCACCAACAAGCCAGACGTCCACTCAGACCCAATCTGAAAGTCGGCAATTACAAAGACGACAGGTGGATAAA
>CAUYLG010016181.1:0-33491 GCA_963573385.1 Cacajao melanocephalus
TGGCATAAAAGAGGTTTTTAATACCCATTTTTAGACTGCATTCTAGCCTAGGCAATAGAACAAGAATCCCGTTCTCTCTCCCTCTTTCTCTTCCTCTTTCTTTCTCTCTTACATTCTTTTTTTTCTTTCTTTCACTCTCACTTTCTTTCCTCTTTTTTAAAAAAATAAATAAATAAAATAAAAGAGAAAGACAAAAAATGACTAGAGCTGTCAATAAGCTATAGGACAGCTGTTGTTGCCCTTCAGGTAGCATTCCTGAAGAAAATATAACAGTGGTTTCTAAAAGAAGTTTTTTGAAGAAATTTCCAAAAGTTGACAAAAATTATAAGCCCACAGATCCAAGAAGCTTAAAATCAAGAAACAAGAAGAAGACAACACAAAACATATTACAACCAAATTTCTTAAAACCAGCAATAAACTTCAAGAGACACCAATGAGAAAATGGAAAGACAAGATATACAGTGAGATAAATTACAAATCACATATCTGATTCCAGAATACATAAAGAATTCTTGGAACTCAATAAGATGACAAATAATACAATTTAAAAATTGGCAAAAATTTTGATAGATTTTGCCAAAGAAAATATAAAATAGCAAAGCACACAAAAAGATGCTTACCAACGACAGCACTGAGGAAATGCAATTAAAACCAAACTGTGATACTACTGTATAACCATTAGAATGGTTATTATGAAAACATAGTAAGAAGTATTAGTGAAAATGTAAAGAAACTGGAACCTCCATAGCAAACTGGTTAGAATTTTAAAAATACAGTTGCTTTGGTTATAGAGTAGCGGTTTTACAGAACTCTAAACATAATCATACATCTAACAATTCTATGCCTAGGTATCTACCTAAAAGAAATGAAAAGATGTGACCACACAAGACACATACACAAATATTCATAGTCCAAAACTGGATGTAATCCAAATAGCCATCAAGTACCGAATAAATAAAATGTAATATACCCATATACTGGAATCTATGCAGCACAAAAAGGAATGAGCTACTGATAAATGCTATAACATAGGAGAACCTCAAGAACATTATTCTAAGTGAAAAATAGTCATTTAAAAGACTATTTTACATGACTATTTCACAAGACTATTTTTAAATACTTTCACTTGCTCTAAGTGAAAGTATCCAAAAGACTACATATTGTATGATATTGTTTATATAAAATGTCTAGAAATAGCAACTCTATAGAGATAGAAAGCAGAGCAGTAGTTGCCTTGGGCTGGGTAGGCACTGGGACCTAACTGCAAGTAAGCGTGAGAGAGCTTTCTGGGGTAATGAAAATGAAAAACTGGATTGTGGTGATGGTTGCACAACTCCATAAATTTACTAAGTATCACTGAATTATAAACTGACAATGAGTAAATTATGTGGAATTCATACTTTTTAATAAAGCTTTATATAAAAAAGATAAACTAGTGATGGGTAAGGAGTGGAGAAGTAGATGAAATAGGATTGATAATACACTGGTAATTGGTGAAGCTGGGTGACAGTTGCTTCTACTACTTTTACTTTCAAGTATATTTGAAAATTGTCATAATTTAAAAAAAAACACTGTTGACAAAGGTGTGAGAAAATGTATTTTCTTATATTGCTGGCAAGAATGTAAATTGGTTCAGCCTTTACAGAGGAAATTTGGCAGTATCTACCAAAATGAAAAATTACATTATTTGTATAAATGTATGGTAAGTGATAAATTATACTCTTTGATCCAGCAATTAACTCTACTCCTAGGATACATCTAGAATATACAAATACCCTGTACATATTCCACTCATACATGGGTAATTCATTAAAGGTTTGTTGGTACCAGCAAAAGATTGAAACAAAAGCCAAATACCCAATAGTAAGGGGCTGGTTAATTACATTTTGATATACACATAAGAGTGAAATACTCTATTATAGTCAATATGATGACCAGAAAGGTATGTTGATGGAGAGAGACATCTAAGTGGAAAAACAAGGTACAAAACATTGTATATGGTATACTAGCATTTGTCTAAAATGAGAATATGAATTTTTTCTTATATATGCATAAAATATCTGAAAGGAAAATTCAAGAAAATAAGTACACTGGATGGCTACAGAAATGGAAACTGGAGGCCGGGAGCGGTGGCTCTCACCTGTAATCCCAGCACTTTGGGAGGCCGAGGCGGGCGGATAACCTGAGGTCAGGAGTTTGAGACCAGACTGACCAATATGGAGAAACCCTGTCTCTATTTTTAAAAAAAAAAGAAAGAAAAGAAATGGAAACTGGGAAACTAGGGGACAGGTAGATGTAAACGGCAAGGGTATCTCATTGTACACTCCACACTTTTTGAATTTTGAAACATGAACATATATTACCTACTCAAAAATTAAAAGAAAAAGTGATAAAGATGAAATCTTAAAAGCAAGTTCCTAAAAGGGTACATTATATACATGGAACCAGATGAAAAGCAGACTTTTCATCAGAAGAAAATGTGGCCAGAAGACACTGGATGGACTTCTTTAAAGTATGAGAAGAAAAAAAAAAATTGCCAACCTAAAATTCAATAATCAGTGGAAATGTCTTTCAAAACAAAGGTCTTTGGCCTCTGGTTAGGTTTGGCTAAAGGAAGTCAGTGGTAGAAATCTGAAGTCAGGAGGAAAGAGAAATGAAGGTCTTTTTCCCCTTAACCCTCTGCTTCAGGATCCTCTACTGCAGTAATTATATCTCTTCAGAGGCACACTCTCATACAAATCAGTGCTGCTTCCCCTCATCAACCATCTCCTGTCTCTGGGCTCTGGCAACACTTTCTTTTTCCTTTGTCCCTCCATTTCTAGAGCTAACAGCAACTTGCCACAATTGCCAATGTCTAGGTTCACCATTTCCTATCTATTCTCCCAGATCATCTAACACTTTTTAAAGTGATTCTATGAATAAGTTCCTTCTATTGAATTATCTAGCATGTTTATATTTACCTAATTGAATCTTGACTGAAATATATCTTAATCAAAAAGAAAATGAAGGTAAGTCTGCCAAGCCCTAGACCTGGGCGGGGAGGCCCCTACTGATAGCCCAGAGGGAAAAAACCAATTGGAGATTATCTGGGACACAGTGGCCTTCATCCTTCCTTCAGGTGGAATAGTGCAACATGGGAAAGAAAACCAAGCACACAGCTGGCAGTTCTTCAGAGAAGGTGCTAGACAGGCATGTGATTAAGGGGCAAGTGGAATATCAACTGAAGAGGAAAGGCTTTTCTGAGGAGCACAATACTTGGGAATCTAAGAAAAATCTGGATTGCCTTTAGCTCAAAAGTGTAAAATGATGAAGGAGGGTTAAAATAACCTAGGGAGAAGTTAGAAAGTAGCGAGAAAATCCAATTTCTCAAACAGTGCTGACAGTATCAAGTCCAAAAAAGATAACAGAGCAATGGTATTATTGCTCAGGGCTTTGAGATAAGACTGGAACCAGAAAAGATCGCTGAGGATGACAGATTCCTGTGGTGATTTATGTTTTTAATGAAATAGAAAGACACAGATGAAGCAGACCTGGTTCTTACAAATGAAGCTAATGTGAAATGTCTACAAACTATGACAGCATTTTATGAAGAGAGACTGATGTTGCATGCATACCTTGAGGATGTGGAAAACAACAAGAAAAGAAAAAACAGCAAAGGACTAAAGGAGGGCGTGATCTCTGTCATTTCTCTTAGTACATAATACATTCACATTCCTGTCTCTTCCCTTCTCCCCACCCCTTTCTATCCTAAACACATACATGAAAACATGTGCTTATCACTGTGCTCCACAGGAGAAATGTTGGTATTGGTTCTCTTTAACATAACTGATAGTCCAATTCATGAGAGGGAAAAATAAAAAGGGAAACAAAAGTGAATTTATTGAAAATTATTCCCTACAAAACAAGGAGCAAATTGTTTCTTATCTCAATTCCAAAATTAAAAGGGAAAACCTTTTCAAGATACCATAGCTTAACAAAACTATAGCTCATAGGCTTCAACCAATAAATTAACTATTAAAAATATATGATTTGCTTAAATATTTTGAATTCTATAATTCTGCTCATTGCTTCTTATACCACAAACTTAGAAGAAATTCTTCCAGTACCTTAATCCTGGGATAATTTCTCACAAGTTTCCTTTGTAAGAAGCAGTGAGCAAAATTTTGTCCATTTTATAATTACAGAAGCATTTCATGTATTTTTTTTCTTCACTCCACAGTGAAAGCTGACAGTATAATATTGTAGTCTGATTCTATAAACCAACAATATTAGTGGGAAAGAAGTTAAAAAACAAATGGCTCTGATCTGTAGTTTTTTAATGATCTGACTTAGCACAATATTAAGCCATTCAAAATAAAAAATTTCAAACATACTTACACCATTCATAATGACTATATACATCTTTTAAAGAATAACTTTTAAAGAATAAAGATCTTCCTAATAGTAGCTTGTAGTCTACTGCCTTTTTCTCTAATTTTTTTTTTTATCCACACTGACCAAGAGAACCATCAAGCTTTCCTTCCCTTAGCTTAGAAAAAAAATAAATACCATTTTCCAAAACTATACATGTACAGCCCTCTAGATTCTGATATATACTAATGTGGGTGGGAATTAGGGTATTTCTTTTCCCCTGATCCCTTTCCATCCCTACCAACGCAAATATACCAATTAGTAATCTCTTTGCCCATGAAACAACTATAGTTCTCAGCCACTTTACTCCAAAATCAATAAAAGGAACAATAAAGACCAAAATTACAGGGGAAAAGATGCTAGTCACAACTAAGACCAAATGCAATACAAAGTTTCTAACCATGGCCAATATAAACAAATGCACTAAGGGTTTTTTAATATTGACTTTAGCTACAACAAATCCTATACATAAAATATTCTAGTGTAATAAGGAAAAACAAAACTATCTCATGTTTAGTAAAAGAATTAAGACCACCAACTGCCTCCAAAAAAAAAAAAAAAAAGAATAGTCTCTTCCTCAGAGAGAAGACAAAGAAATAGAAGGCTAGACAGCCTAGATTTTTCTCTAAAGTGACTAAGTTCACATGTCACAAATGATCAGTAAAGATAACAGATACAAAATTGGTTAAGGTGTTGAATAAATGTTCATCAATATAATTAAAGACTCAGGAAGTAGTATGAGTGCCGTATGCTATGCAGATGGGCAATACTCATTGGGCCCTACAAGACAAACACCTTTTGTGGGCCCCAGCCCCGCCAAAAAACAAATGTACCTTTATAACTAGCCTTTCTTCCTTTGATTTCCAAGACATTTCCTAAACTAGTTGAAAGCCTAGACTTAAATTATAAATGCAACTGAATAAAATGTGGTTATTATACAGTAGAGTTAATAACAGTTGAAGTTAGACTCGGCACAAAAGTTGTGTTTGAAATACAGTACAATTTAGCAAAATAATCATAAAGGATTGGTGATCTACCATTACATGTGTGGTCTAGTCCAAGAAGATCTAGCCACTCTAAATAAGAGACTGATTATACCCACTTAGCTCCCTGAAGACAAGACCCTTTCATCTTCTCTCTTAGACAACTTGGCATACACTTTAGTCTTTGCCAGTGCACACACAAAACACTACTAGCTGAGCTAGTTCCTCCTCCAGTGATTCTTGTGGATCTAGTGGCCGTCAGGCAAATACCTGCTATCCCATCACTCACCTTGGCCTGGAAAGCTGAAATCTATGAACATTTACTTTCTGTTGAGTAAAAGGAGGCTATGAAGGCAGCATTAAAATTTGCTTTTCTTTTATGTAAAACTTATAAAGTCTATGTTTTCTGCCTGAAAGTCCACTTAGTTTCAGGGTGTTTGGCTTTGTTCTATCTGGGAACAAAGGAATCAGTATTTAACCAATCTAAAACAAGGCAAAAGGAAAAAACCAGTAAGAACTTAATTAACTCAATGTGCAAAAGTCTCCCAACTTCTCAGGCTTTGGTTTTCTTATCTACAGAGAATGAATTTGAGGTCCATATGCACAAAAAAATTTCCATTTCTTTAGAAAATATATCTTAGAAGGAGAGTCAACCCAGGTAAAGTTATACAGAATTATAATTAGCTGATTTAAGACAATTTACTACATGACTTTTTACTTCTGTAACATTTGTACTAATACTCAGGTATGAAAAAAAGCAGAATCCCCTTTCCTTCCCTATAAAGAACACTAGCAAAACTCTAATTTTTTGAGTCTCCCAGCTGACAGACGGCAGAACAACACATATGTAAAATTACAAAGTAGATATAGGCTTTTATTAAGGTGGATATATATAGCAGACAGTACTGCCAGGGAATATAGTAACTTACAACTTTTCCATATAACATATTTTATTTGTAAATGTTATACATATATAAAAGACAAAATCTCCCTCTTAAATTATTTTATAACATTATTTAATAAGCTTCATGTCAAGCGAATAAAAAATTTAAAGCCATGATATAAATCAAAAGAACTGTAAAAACAGATACTAAACATACTGAAATCTGTAATATCCAGGTGCCTTAAACATTCTGTTTGCCATCCATAAGAGGCACTTCTGCTCCTTCATCTAAGTTATTCCTGCCATTCCTTCAGAGTACAGCAAGTTAGCTCACCCAGCACATTTTCACTGACCTCCAAGACAGGTCAAGTCCCTGTTATGCCCTCTCATTGCACCCTGTAATTCTCTCTTAACTACAATTATGTAGCTCTGCAACATCTTTGAGAACAAGGATTTATCTATCTTATATTCTATTTTATCCCTAGAAGCAAGCAGAACTTTACAGGATAAACAAATAATTATGCAATAATTGTTAGAAAAATGTTTTGATTAAATATTTATTTGAATAAAATAATATACTGTTGTAAACTTACTACTCTTTTAGTAGAACCAACATGTTGCTATTTCCCCATTTTTCTTCTGGTATGGAAAATACAATTAACTTCTCTGTAAAGTAAATACAAAAAATGCAAAAAGTTTTCCTTTAAAGAAATCTTACTATTTAATAAGTCATCAAGATAATATATTTCTTTTGCCTTACAATGAACATCTTAGATAAGATTTGCTTCTGTTTACCACATTATTTTTTACATGGGCAGTAGTAAAAAAGCTAGCATATTACTCCATTTTCATACTGCTATGAAGAAACACCAGAGCCTGGGTCATTTTTGAAGAAAAAGAGGTTTAATGGACTCACAGTTCTACATGGCTGGGGAGGCCTCACAATCACAGCAGAAGGTGAAGGAGGAACAAAGGCACATCTTACATGGCAGCAGGCAAGACAGTGTGGGAACTTTGCCCTTTATAAAACCATCAGATCTCATGAGACTTATTCACTACCACGAGAACAGCATGGGAAAAACCCAACACCATGATTCAATTACCTCCCCCAGGGTCCCTTCCATGACACATGGGGATTATGGGAGCTAAAATTCAAGATGAAATTTGGGTGGGACACAGCCAAACCGTATCAGCTAGTAGGCAATTAAAGAGAAGTCAATAAATGACATTTTAAACCAAAGAAACTTTGAAAGTTTTAAGAAAATTGTCACATAACAACACTAAAGTTAACAAAGATTATATAGATGAAGCAGGAAAAAAGTTCCAATAGGCACTGAAACAATAACAACACTTACTGCTTACAAATAATTTCTTTTAGTACTTATTTTCCTCAAAAATCAGTAGAGAATAACTGAAACAGTTTTGGTAATCTGCAAAATAATGTAAAAATATTCCTTATAGTATTATTTATTATTTTTTGTTTATTATTTTTGTCTACATAACCAATACTTTGAGCAACTGCTTATCTCTCCAACATTTCTATGGTTCTGATGGAACAGCCAACATAATAGAGTCATATGTTGCTTAACACGGGGATATGTTCTAAGAAATGCATCATTAGGTGATTTTGTCCTTGTGTGAACATCTTTAAATGTACTTACACAAACTCAAATGGTATAGTCTACTACACACCTCAGCTACAAACCTGTATAGCATGATACTGCACTGAATACCACAGGCAACTGTCACACAATAATATTTGTGTATCTAAATACAGAAAAAATACAGTAAAAATACAGTATAAAGCAAGCTTGTCCAACCCGCAGCCTGCATGCAGCCCAGGATGGCTTTGAATGAGGCCCAACACAAATTCATAAACTTTCTTAAAACATTATGTAATCTTTTTGCCATGTTTTTTCTTAGCTCATCAGCTATCATCAGTGTTAGTGTATTTTATGTATGGGCCAAGACAATCCTTCTTCTTCCAGTGTGACCAGGGAAGCCAAAAGACTGGACACCCCTGGTATAAAAGATACAAACTGTATATGCGTATAGGGCACTTACCATGAATGGAGCTTGCAAGAATGATGTTCTTATAGGTGAGTCAGTGAGTGAATGGTGAATGAATGTGAAGGCCCTGACATGACTATACACTAATATAGAAATATAAATACTATATATGTAGGGTATACTACACTTATAAAAAAATTTTTTTTCTTCAATAATAAATTAACCTTATTGTAACCTTTTTACTTTATAAACTTTTTAATTTTTTTTAACTTTTTGACTATAACATTTAGCTCAAAACACAAACACAATTGTACAGCTATATAAAAAGATTTTCTTGTATCCTTATTCCCTGAATTTTTTGTTTTTTAAATTTTTTCTTTTTAGTATTCTATATTTTTGTTGTTGCTATTAAAAACTAAGACACATACTGAACAGCCTAGCCCTACACAGGATCAGGGTCATCAATATCATTTTCTTCCACCTCCATCTTGTTACAATGGAAGTTCTCCAGGGGCAAGAACATGCATGAAGCTGTTGTCTTGTATGATAACAACGTCTTTTTCTGGAATGCCTTCAGTAAAACCTGCCTGTGACTCTTTTAGTTCATCTTTCTAAAATAGGTAGAAGGGGTACACTCTAAAATAACAATACATAGTACAGCATATACATAAACCAATAATATCATTGTCAAGTATTATGTACTATATGTATAATTCTATGTGCTATACTTTTATATAACAGGCAGAGCCGTAGGTTTGTTTACACCAGAATCATCACAAGCATGAATAATGTGTGTGTTACCCTACTTTACAGCAGCTATGACTTCATTAGGCAATAAGAATTTTTCAGCTCCATTATGATCTTATGGTACCACCATCTCATATGAAACATCTTTATGCAGCACATGACTTATTCTCCTTTCCCCTAGCCATGGACTAGCCCAAAATCTTACGACATTCTTAATGCAGTGACTAATCTAAGCAGTAGGTACATAACTGAGGCCTGGCAGAGTTCTTCTCAAGATATTTTGGGATCTGAAGTAGAGAGAAGGGGTTTCTTCCTCCTTGGTTAAACTGAGCTTAATCCTAGAACTGTCAACAGCCCTGAAAAAATAAAGATGTATTGTAGAGGAAAAGATGAAAAAAAACAGTTCCTAGATGATATTAGCTCATCTAGCTACTGGTTAGATATTTTATTCTCTAGATTCAGAAAATCCTGTTACTAGTCCCAGTTCTTGCTTTTCTACAGCTTAGTTATCTAATAAAGCACTCTGCCCTTTTTTTTTGTTTTTTGTTTTGTTTTGTTTTTTTATACTTAAGCTTGAGTAAGATTTGTCAGGTATAATCAAAAAGTTCAAATACAAATACATTCATATATTCCTTCAGGCATCACAAAATAAATATACATATATAGTTTTTAGTATAGTTTTTTTTAGGCCAGGTGTGGTGGCTCATGCCTGTAATCAATCTCAACGCTTTGGGAGGCTGAGACGGGCGGATCATCTGAGGTCAGGAGTTTCAGACCAGTCTGGCCAACATGGTAAAACCCCATCTCTACTAAAAATACAAAAATTAGCCAGGCATGGTGGTGGGTGCCTATAAGTCCACTTACTTGGGAGGCAGAGGCAGGAGAATCGCTTGAACCCAGGAGACAGAGGTTGCAGTGAGCCTAGATCATGCCACTGCACTCCAGCCTGGGCGAAAGAGCCAGAATCCGTCTTAGAAAAAAATAAAAATACAGTGGGTTTTTTTTAACTGCCTCACTCTTACAAGTCTCAATAATATATTCTAAACTCTTCTTTCCTCCTACAATTTTAAATATATACAAATCAATTTTTAAAGAGGCACAATGTACACAGACACATTTAAATTTCTCTTTGGTTTTGTTTTACATCCTGAATTAATTCTTTAGCTTTACATCTTCCTTTATATTTCATTTTTAATTTATTTTCAACATTAACACTGTTTCTTTCAAAATTATTTTTCACTTTTTCATTGCATGTTTTTCATGTTGAAGGCATTTTAAAATATCTAATGATTCTTATTCATTAATATGTAAAAATAAGGCCATATGTAAATAACTAGAAGCCCTATGAGCATGAGTCTGGAGTTTCTTGACTGATGAATTTTTCTTGAGGGTAATTAAGTAATTAGCTAGCAGTCTCAATGTGGAATTTGCAAATGCCAGAATACAAAGGTCATTGATCCAGGTTATTTAATTTATATAGAGGAAATTTAAAAAGTAGTATAGGTTAAGTATGCCTTATCTGAAATGCTCAGAATTAGAAGGGTTTCACGTATTAGATTTTGTAGTATTTGTATTTTATACTTACTGACTGAGCATCCCTAATCCAGAAATATGAAATATATAACGTTCCAATGAGCATTTCATTTGAGTATCATGTCAGCACTCAAAGAGTTTCAAATTTTGGAATATTTCAGATGTCAGATTTTGGGTTCTCAGATTAGGGATACTTAACCTCTAATGTTGTTTCCTCACCCCAACCTGACCCTAAGGCCTGGTGATTGAACTAAATGGAAAAATCATAATTAATTTATCCGCATTCTCCCCAAAATATCTCATTCCCTAATTTATACAAACATAAAAATATTTCACATAATAATACTTATCCCATGAGACAGACTCTGATACTTTCTATTGCAATTTGTAATGATAAGTGATTTTACAACCCACTGTTATGGTGTAAGTATAATCTGAGATATAAATAAATAAATAAATAACAGATGAAGCTGTGACTTGCTCCACTGTGTTTCAATGACCATTCCTCTATTTGCCTTCTGTCCCCTAGAAAACTAGAAATCATTCATTCACTGATAATATTTACCTATTTCTTTTCACACTCTTCTCTCTTTTACTTCTTAACTATAATTTTAGTGGTTCCTAGGAGAGCAGAAGGATAATCACAAGTGTTCAGTTTTTATTCTTTAATTTCAAGTTCTCTATAAGCATTTTTTAAAATCCAGGATTTTCAGACGGGAGTGGTGGCTCACGCCTACAATCCCATCACTTTGGAAGGCCCAGGTGAACGGATCACTTATCAGGAATTTGAGACCAGCCTGGCCAACATGGTAAAACTCCATCTCTACTAAAAATAACAAAATTAGCCAGGCATGGTGGTGCACACCTGTAGTCCCCGATACTCTGGAGGCTGAGGCATGAGAATCACTTGAACCTGGGAGGTAGAGGTTGCAGTAAACCAAGATCGCACCGCTGCACTCCAGCCTGGGTGACAGAGAGAGACTGTCTCAAAAAAACAACAACAAAAAAAACCCCAGGATTTTCCTAACCTCTTTCTGGTCTGATTTAAGGTGTCTCTACTAAGTATCATAGCCTAAACTGCTGTATTCTGGGACTTACCATTAGAGCTTCCCAAGGCAATCTGGAGAATTAAAAAGGAAAGTAAAGTGCTTATAGTAACCAGAAGAATCTGTATATCAAAATTCCACTTAACTCTTAAAACTTAAAGCAAAATTATGGTTACATGTTCAAAATTAAACCTAAGTGAAAAAATAAACATTTCTTTTTGAAGGAGTATTTTAGGAAAGGTTTCTTCTTCAGCAGAAATTATCAAAAACAAATTCTCAAACACATCAATAAAAATAATGCATTTATGAGAAGTAAAAAGTACTTACACAGCAAGGCTACTCAAAACATATTGTACGTGCTCACATTCATCTGGGAATGATGCACTGGCTGTTGTAAAACAACAAAGTGCAGTCTGAAGAACCTGAAGCTGTGGCAAAGGGACCTGCCATCTTCCAGCATAATCTTCAACCACCTGACAGGGAAGCAATCCAGACATTACTAAAGAAAATGTTCTCAACATCTCAAGTTTAAAAATTTGCATAAAACTTACTGGATAAATGAAAATATTAGTTCAGCATTAACACAGCTGACTAGACGGAGGGATGTTCTATACTGTTTATTTTATACCTCTGAAAATAAAAACATTATATTTGAAAAGATGAAAAATACAGTGTATGAATGTCTGTACTATTCAACTCCCAATTTTTTTACCAAATTTTGTTAACTAATGCTTTTTACCTCCCATATCCAGCTTTTGTTGAAAATACTAATTATTAAATATTAAAATAGCTAGAGAGAATATAGTAATAAAATTAGAAACGATCATGCATTATTATCATTATTATTTATAAGGCTCTAAGCATTCTGGCAATAAATGAATATTCTGGCAACAAAAGATATATAACATGATACTCTGATTATGAATATTTAACCTGTACCATATTATGGGGAAAAGAGTCCAGAATACAGTAAGTCTTGACTCTTGCCACTTAACTAGTTTTATGAATCTGGGAAGGTCAACAGGTCATCTTCCTTCTCAATGTATTAGTTTCCTCATCATAAAATGGAGATGATAATGCTCTCTGAAGCCAAATTGGGGTAATTTATGAGAAAACATTTTAGAAACATCAATTGCTATGTTGCAAGAATGCTATTATTATATTAACAAAATCCATCATCTAAAACTACTACCTGCAGGCCAAATTTGGCCTGCTACCCATTTTTTTATATCCACGAGGTAAAAGTGGTTGGAAAAAAAAATTACTTTCTGATATGTGAAAATTACATGAAATTCAAATTTCAATGTCTATAAATAAGGTTTTATTGGAACACAACCAGGTTCATCCATTTATGTATTGTCTATGGCTGCTTTCCTGCTACAACAACTGGAGTTCAGTAGTTGTGACAGAAAAAATATGGCTTAAAAAGCCTTAAATATTTAATGTCTGTCCCTTTATGGAAAAAAGTTTGCTGAGTCCTGATACATAAGCTAAAAAACCTAGAATAAAAAAGCCAAGAACACTCAGAACCCAAAGGACTTTTCACACTGATCACTTCCTACTGGGAGACAATTTTCCATGGGTCTCTCACATTTCTACAATTTTTCAAAAAGCCCTAGCTGACTTTATCTTTTCAAAGATATTTATAGGAAGTAGCGTCAAAAAACAGAGATGATGTCCTCCTCCAGAGGAGAGAACCTGTTTACATTCAGCATAATAAAGATACTGTCTCCCTCTAGGGCAAAGGTGGGGCAGATATGCTTGCAGACCATTATAAAAGATTAGGGTTTCTTAAACTTGGAGCTCCTTAACTGTGATGAAAACCTACTAAGTGTAGCATCCACTTGGGCTACAATGTCAACTATATGAGATTTGAGGGAGCAAAGGGAACCATCATAAACATGAAACTAATGCTGCTTGCTGTGCCATAATTAATAAAGTCCATTATCTCTGACTCAAGAGTTTCGTGTCTTCTGCCAGCATCTGAGAAACTGTGGCAGGCAAACTTGGATAAAATCTCACTCTTCACAGTTCTTGACAATTCCAAATGACAATACCAGGTACTCACTCACAAATCTTTCCAATGTTTCTAGGAACACATCAGATAAAAAAGCTAAAGGAGATTGTCTCTGTGAACTTGTTTCTGTTCTGGATCTTGCAGTTCTCACTAGCTGGAAAGTAAAAACTATTACTAACTATTCTGGCCCCAAGTAAGACAGACCTTTCCAAATCATCATTACAGACCAAAAAAGGAGGAACATCAGAAAAAACACTGGTTCCCTGGCTCTAAATTTTCTCTTCCCTGAAGTCTCCGACCAGCTTTATTACCTTTCTCTGGTTACCAATCCACTACTCTGGTGCCACATAAAAAAAATAGGTACCTGACAACCTCACATTTTTCTTCTTCTCTGTCCATGTCTACTTGCAACTTTATTTGCTTCCTATTTATGGGTTGGGTTTATCTCCTTAGAATAAAAGCTTTCTACTTTCTCAGATTCTGTTCTCATTATTGCTTCCGTCATTCACACAGATTCAACTACCAATGCATTGCCTGGTCTAGCTGAGCCCAAACCTAATACAAAGAAGTCCTTGTGGGCAACACTTCCATTAGGTTTGCTACAATACCCTGAAAGGGACATAAACAAAATCAACTGAAATTTAGATACCTTCTTACATTGTTTAATGTTATGTCAGGCACTGCTAATTCATCATAACACTATTTCTCTTCAAAATATTTTCCTTAAAATATATCAAACAAGTACATTACATTGCCCTATTAAAATGAAATTTTTCTCTTATGCTGTGAGTGCTATCATAGGCACTCAGCTAATCTGTGGGTTCTACCAGGCCACAAAGCAGTAAGTACTACATCTTTCACTTTCTTTCTTTTTTGGTGTTTAACAGGTCACCATTAACATAATGGTGGTTAGGATAATGCTGAAGCTGCTGCAAACAAGTAACAGTGTTTTCTTGGATCTTAAAAACCCTCTCTTAAAACAGTTCTAAACTCTTACAGAAAATGGTCTAAGAAGCAGAAGATTAAGGCCAGCAATCTTTTATGGATCGTGGAAACCCTTTTCCCATTTTGAAGAGCATAAATAAATATTACTGTAGTGAGTATTTACAGAAATTATAGGAATACTCTGACAGAAGCAATAGCAAAGGCCAGAAGCATGCTATGATATAAAGGAAGCTGAAGAGGACAAAGCTGATGCCAAAGAAAGATGTTAGACTATTCTAATAATCCGGCAGCACTTTCAAGAGCATATACTCTACTCTAAATGAGATATAGTATAGACTATAAAATGTCAGACCTTAATTAACCAAGGTAAATTAATGTGAGAATGAGAAAAGACTGTCAGTCAAAACTGTCAAAATGTAAAGTTAATTTAAACCTATTAAGTTAAAATTATATTAAATCATTTAGGAGCACTAAAATGTATCATCTAAATTGTTAAGGACTGAATTTTGTTCTCCTAAAATTCATTTGTTGAAGCTCTAACTCCCAGTGGTACTGTATTTGAAGACAGGGCTTTCAGGAAGTGATTAAGTCGAACTGAGGTCATAAAGGTGAAATTCTATTCCAGTAGGATATGTCAAGAAAGAGGAAAAGTGAGGAAGACTGAGGAGGAGTGAGGAAGAATGAGGAGGAAAGGGAGGAAAAGGAGGAGAAGGAGTAAAGGCCTCTCTCTTTCTCTATGCATATGCACCAAATGTTAGCCATGTGAGCACACGGCAAGAACACGGCCACGTGCAAGCCATGAAAAGAGCCCTCACCAGAACATGACCATGCAAGTATCCTGATCTGGGCCTCCAGCCTTCAGACTGTGAGAAAATATATTTCTGTTGTTTAAGCTACCCAGTCTCTGGCATTTTCTTATGGCAGCCTAACTAATACACTATTTAAATATATTTTATAAAGTGATCAACTAAAATATGGATATCTGTTTCTTAACTGAGCTCTCCTTTTTTGTAATATAACAAACCACCAAACATTAGTTTGCCACTTAGCAATGATCTTCATATCTAAACCCATAATAACAGACTAGATCATTAACACTAGATCATCAAGCATGTCTTTATTTCTATTAGTTGGCTATTCATATCCCTGTTATTCTCTCTCCTCCCATTGTCATCAACTTTCATTACCTCAAACCCCTCACAGTTCATAGGTGTCATTCAAGCTGTTCACTAATATTAACTTCATCATTTGTTTACAGCAAATCCAGCCACTTTTAAAATTTGATTAACAAAGCAGAAGACGTGTCACAATTACCCTTCATTCTAGGAGCATCAAAGAAAGAATGGCTGTAATACATGCCTGTATGACTGTATTGAACACAGACAAATACAAACTATGCATTGATAAGTTTGCTAATTATCTACATACCTAAAATGTTTTAACACACATTAGGTTAGTCCTACCTCCTTCAGTATGATTTTGTTATTCATTTGTAATGTAATTGTATATATACAAATATTTCCTAGCTGTCCACTGAGACAGCCTAGAAGCAACGACTCTACAGTAACAGTCAACACACTTAGTGCACAAATCTTGGTCTCTAAACACCATTCTCCAATAAAAAAAAAAAAACTTCAGTTCCTCTACAAAGTAGTTGATTCCAGAACTGGGATAGGGAAAACACAAAATGAGCCTGGAACATCTTGTGGTGCCAGAAAGTAGAAAAATGCTGTGAAAAACAACAGGATATGAGAATATGGGAGCCAACCTGAAGGAGCTCCTAAAGGCTAAAGCTGGTACAACTTGAACAACAAAATAATGATAGCATTGGACTTTAGTCCATACAATAAATTAAATATACATAAGTCCATACTGATACAAATAATCAAATAAATGTTAGCAATGAGACAGCTGTTTCTTACAGTGAAAGATGGAAAAAGAGAAACAGAGAAGCACCATTAGGCAGACACCACAATGATAAATGTTGCAGATAAGATCCATGCATCGATGCTAATAGTGAGTTCAAGTTTGAGGAGAAGCAGGATTTGCAGTCCCAAAGTATCTCCCCCAAGACATTTATCAACTACAGACATAAAGACAGTAACATTAGGGTGGAAAACCCCACAAACACAAACTTAACAAAGCCATCAAGGTAAATATCATCAGTGAACTATATAACAAAATAAATCGCTATCATGAATCTCTCCATAACAACACACTGAGACAGTCATTTTTCGTGGTACTTTCGCCAAAAATGCAGAGACTGATTCCAAGCACGAGAAAACATCAGTCAAATCCAAACTGAGGGATATTCTACAATATATTAATAATTGTTCAGCGCTCTTCAAAAATGGCAAGCAAAGGCAAGGAAAGACTGAGGTACTGTTAAGAGACTAAGGAGAAACAACTAAATCCAATGTGAGATCATAGATAACATCCTGGAATGGTAAAAGAACATTACCAGAAAAATTTAAAAAGGTCTACAATTTTGTTACTATTGTACCAGTGTTACTTACCTGTTCTTGATAGCTGTACTATATTCTGTAAGTCTAAAATTAGTTCAGTTTTTAAAAATTTTAAAACAAAGCTGTCTGTTCCAACCTTTCCCCTCAAATTCCAATGTTGTTATATATTTTTCTGGGTGTTATTTAATAACAAAAGCATATTTCTACATTTACTTTTTCTACTTTATTGCCTATTTGCACCTCAAGATTTGCCCTTGCCTGTAGGTATTATTTTAAGAGTCAGATGGAAAAATAAAGCAGGTAAATTGGCAGCAGAATAGAAAGAGTATAGACTTTAAAATCAGACAGACCTAGGTTTGAATTCCAGCTCTGTCACTTATTAGCTAGTAACCTTAGCAAAGTCATTAAACTTCTCAGTCTAAATTACCTATAAAATGAATTTAATATCACTTTAATCATGGATCTATTGAAAAATTAAATAAGACATATATTAAAATCTAGGATAATTCCTAGCATGTAACAAACGAGCTATCATTACTAGTGTACCTTGTTTTAAGAAAAGAAAATTCAAAATTAAACTTGCTTTAGTGACGATTTTATTACATCAGTATGAACTGGTTCATTATTTATTTCCAAGTATGATTAATTACAACAAATTTTACTGACTTTTAGTAAGCAAACAGATCACTCCTAAGTAAAATCTATTGAAAAGGACTGCTGAGTTTCAGCTACTAAGTTCAATACTCATCTGACAAACGAAGCATATCCTGCAAACAGCAATATATATAAAATGTTGCATGCCTAAATATATAACTGAAGATTCACTGTTTTTACGGTTCTCCCTGGAGAATGAAAAAGATAAACTGTTTGGAAAAAAGAGAGTCACTTGTCAATTTGACCTTTTCTATCAGGATAATCATGTAATGGAAATCTAAAAGTCATATTTAAAAAAAACATCAAAATGGTTTAGAAATACATTCTAATAAGTTAAAAGTTGTTTGAAATCTGCAAAGAACATAATCTATAGTAGCAAGCAACCTAAAACCCGGTACTTGTGGGGGCTTAGTAAAGCATACTGTTCAACTTACTACTCCTTAAGTTGGTATTTATACAACATTAATGTATTTGATAGGTTCTGTGAATGTAATAAGACAAAACCTTTTCAAACTAGAAAATGGAGTAAGCATCTATAAAAATTAATATTCCATACAGTCAGAATGTTAAAAGGAATCTTGAAGATTATCTAGTCCAACCTACCAACCAGAGCAAAAAAACCCATTACAGTATCACTTCCAGAGAGTTAACGAACATGAATATTGTTACTGATGGGTAATTCACCATCTCAAATGACAATTTATTTAATTTTACAGATACCTTTATTAGAAAATTCTTCATTATAAAACAAAAACTGTGACATCAATCTATCAGTTCTAGTTTGAAGTTTTAAAATTATATAAACAAAACATCCAGTGTTCCATCAAATATTATAAGGTAACTATCACATACATTTTTATTATAGTTTCTTCCTAGATTGAATAGCTGCTATCCTTTCATCCATTTTAACTATTTCTCTATAGTCTACAAAATTTTCAGTTCTCAATAGCATATCTGTTCATGTTCCAAAATGTGTATGTTCCTCTTAAACACAGCTCCCAAAATAGAACATACGACTTCAGTCAACTCTAGTCAGAATTAGTTGGACTACCATCTCCCTGTTTTTGACACTCTGATAATATTAATGTAGCTTGAAGTTACTTTCAGTTTTACTGATTTTGAGTCAGCCAAGAATGCTCTTTTTCAAATAGATCTCATAAATTTTTATAGTTGATTTTTTACAGTATAACTACACATTAATCCTTTCACTTTTCTCATGCTTAGTTTTACCCCAAACCTTCAACACTGCATTTGGGGCCAATACATTAGCTTTTCCTCCTAGTTTGCGTCACCTATAAATCTGAAAAGAAAGTTTTTTATTATCAAAGCTGTATATAAAAAAAAAAATCACACAGAGATATTTATAATAGAACCAAATTCAATTCCTGAGCTATCCTTAGAACCATTAATCAATATTCTTTAGGCAACAGTGTTAAGTCAGTTACTAATACTAATCCATACTCCATCTCCCTATCTATCTATAAGAATACTATGAGAAATTTTGTATACAAAACCATGCTGAAATCCACATATGATGAGTCTGTCATATTTCTCATATCCTTTACCAATAATCAATTTTTTTTAAAGTGGAAACAAAAATTTGGAATGACCAGATTTAATGAACCCATAGTGATGGCTAGAGATGAAGATCTTCTTTTCTAACTATTCAGTAATTCTGCTCAACATTATACTACTTTTAGTGGCCATCTGTTTCCATAACCCACCTTTTTGAAAAACAGAGTATTTGCCCCTGTCTAGACTAACAGCATCTCTTCAGTTCTTTGTACCTTCAAACCTTTAATAAAGCACTCCCTATCCCGCCCTAGTATACTACGATGAGATTTAAACTTATTTAAAACCTCCTACCAGCTTTCCTTACCTGTTTTAGGCTTTAATACTTTTAACTATATTTAGTTACTAATTCACCTTGCTAGAAATTTCAAAAATAAAATGAAGTAGTTTTATTTTTCTATGCAAAGCAGAGGGTCTACCCCCTTGATTCATACCAGTTGATTTAATAGAAGATAATGAACACGCAAAAGAAGGAATGAAATTAAATGAAGTTATATTATAGGAATTAATCCCATCCAAGAGAAAAGAATACATATGAAAACCCTACTAACTAGTTTAACAAAGAAATCAGTCAGATACTCACAACAGTTTGAAATGTAAAGAACATTATACTTGCTAATACAGGGATTCCAGAGTTAGCATCTTAAACATGTTTTATATTAAATACAAATAAATTTCACACACGAATTCAGCCTATGAAGTAGTTTTATTTATATTCACAATAGTCACCTAGAATTCCAGGTATATACAATACAATGGGTTTTGATGACTCATGAAATATGGTGAAGCTACAACATAGAGTATACAGAATTACTTCTACACTAAAAAACCACCTTAGTTTTGAGAAATGATTTCCATTAAACATACAGTAAATAACTCTGTGAACCAAGATATTTGACGTTAATATTTAAAATCAGTTGTGACTTCTTCAGTTTTTAAAATATTCTTTTAAATTGCATTCTGTTAGTTAACATACAAATAATAAGTATTAAAGTAAGTTTCATTTATCTTTTCCATGTGTTATTTTGAAAAGGTATCCCTATCCCAGAAACAGTGTAATTTTTTTTTACATTTCCACAAATGGAAGTTTTTCATAGGTAAATTTCATAAATTAAATGAAGAACAATGATTCCCCATACAAAGTTAAGCCCATAACTTTTTCTCTTTTCTGTAGCCACCAACATTTTATAAGCCAGGGCAAAGAAATGGAAAGCAGACTGCCTATATTGGTGAGTGGAAGAGAGATGAGTAGAGAAAGCTAAACAACAAAAATTCATTCAAAATCCTCCTCCTCTATTCTGATTCTTATATTTTTATTTTTTATCTTCTCCTGAATTCTGGACATGGTAAGTTTGGGGCAAACTTTTTATCTTTTCCTCTACGTTCCTGTTTATAAAATAAGAACTTATTCCTTCTAAAAAAAATACCCGTGAGAGGATGATTTTCCTCCTTCCCTAAAATTCTCTCACTCCATGTAAGTAAAATCAGTAATACTAATGAGTCTATCGACTCCTGGCCAAGGTTAATGTCTGGTTCTCATATCCCTCTTGAGTTTTCTACTTCCGCCACATTTGAGGCAGGTCAGAGTCCTCCATGTGGCAGCTTAGATAGCTAACTAAAGATCCAACTTGCCTCTTATAAGTAGTAGGTCATTTGAAAGACTTTTGATAAATTTTGATCCCTGTCAATTTTTTATTTGATTCCAAAATCAGAAGTGAGAGCAATATATTAAATGCTTCCTTCATAAATATTAAAATTGGTGCATGGACAAGGGAACTCCAAAATATATGCAAAAGAAGTACATGAAGATCAAATTAAAATAAGGGATGAACAAACACCAACTCTAGGATGAGGTTTGCTCAGTTTCAATAACTAAATTTGTTAAAACAAAACAAAACAGATGATGCACTCACAAATTAACAGTGGAAGAATTAAAGAAAAATAAAAGGAGGACATACTGATTAAAATGGAAGAAAGGAGGGACTTCCTAAGGAATAAGAATTCACTTTTAGCGGCTAGACTAGATAGATATCATGAAGCGTTCCATATTTAAAAAAAAGAAAGAAAAAGGAAATAATATCAGAAGTAACTGTACTTAAAGATGAAATTAGGGAAAATAAGATTATATATGTTACTCATAACAAAGGAAGGGTGACTGGTTACAAAAGTACCTAACTGAGGAACAGAAGGTAACTATGGGATGGCAATGTCAAGAGTGAACCAGACTGGAGATCCAACTATGGCAAAAGCTTGCTTTTTTAAAGACAGATAGAAAGTCTATAATAAAAGCAACTGAAAAACCACACTTTAAAGACTGAGACTACTATACAAGTAATATAAAATCTGTACAGATTTGATAAATTAAAGAGCAGGGAGATTACCTTAAAATACTTGAAGCATTTCAAGTGCATTTCGGGTTAATAGTTACTACAAATGACAACATATAGTATGGCATTGTGCCATAAAGAAAAGTGCTCCAGAAAGTAAAGTTAGGTCTCTGGAGAGTGAATGGGAAAAGCTACACTGAAGAGAAACAAAGTTAAGAGGTCAGTGCTGGGTTTGATGTTGTGCTGGTAAAGAGTGAGCAAAATGTGCTTGATATTGAATGCTTTTTGATGAACTCAGAATTCCTTGACTTTCTTCTCTAACATTATGGAAGATACTACAAGAGATAACTGGAGGAAGAAAAAAGGAAGATAGGTGAGGCCAATTTAAGAACAGGCTCAAATGTAAACAAACACAAAAACCAGCTGTTTATCTGAAATGACATATATTACTACCGCTGAAAGACGTATGACAAAAAGGAACATTTATACTGCCAATAAAGTAGAACAAATTATGCAAGGCCTAGAATAATTAAAAGCAGAGCAAAGAAAAGGTCTTAAAGAGCAAGCCCCAGAAGAGATATTGTCTTTCCTAGGCTCCTAAGAGCACAGACTTCAGAAACAACAAAAGCAGTTCCACTTTAGGTACTCATTCAATGGTTATAATCCAAATAATACAAATATGGAGGCACAAAAAGAGTTTTTTATGATTTAGTGTTTTTATGATAGCCCTAAAATTTTCAGGGGGAGTGGCAATGGCCCAGGTAGCACAGGACTAAAAATTCCTTGGCACATGTTTGGGGCTAGAGAAATACAGATGCAAGGGCAGAACACAGGTTGTGGAGACTGCAAAGCAATGACTATGCTTGAAGCTTTACAAACTACAAGTAAATGATAAGCTCTTTATAATAGGCAGTAGAAGCTGTGCCACTACACAGATTCCACACTGATTTCAGCACAAGGAGTACTAGAAAAACACAGAAGAAATAGAAATTAAAAGCTTTTAATATGATGGAAATCTAAAGTAGGAAACATCAATTAAGACTAGGTACCTAGGGCTACCATCCATATAAATTTGTAAGCTTTGCAAAAAGACAGAAATTCAGATACTACTTTTAGGAAGGAGAGAATGGTCAGTGTTAAGAGCTCCTCCCCAAAATAAACAGACAGTGGCACAATTAACCACTTGATGTGTTTCCTTAGTAAAATATAAGCACAAGTTATGGACACTGGCAGCTGGCACAACTAACTGGCACACTGGTGAGCAGGATGAACCAAAATTCACTTGGTATCCTGTTTTCAGTACATCCACTGTCCTTCTGATATCACCAATTTTTACTGGCAAAAGTAATGCGAGTCAACTATAATATGCACTAAATTCAGGGCATTACTAATAATTCTAAATTTAAGGTGTATTGGGCTGGGTGTAGTAATAAATGTTTGCCCTACTGATCTTCAAGACTCTTAAGAAAGTAAGACACAGGCCAGGCATGGTGGCTCATGCCTGTAATCCTAGCACTTTGGGAGGCCAAGGCAGGCATATCATTTGAAGTCAGGAGTTCAAGGCCAGCCTGGCCAAACCAACATGGTGAAACCCCGTCTCTACTAAAAATATAAAAATTAGCTGGGCATGGCAGTAGGTGCCTGTAATCCCAGCTACTCAGGAGGCTGAGGGAGGAGAATCGCTTGAACCTGGGAGGCAGAGGGTACAGTGAGCTGAGATCAAGCCACTGCACTCCAGCCTGGGTGATAGAGCAGTGAGACTTGGTATCAAAAAAACAGACAAATTAAAAAAAAAAAAAAAAAGCAAGACACAAAAGAGACTGGAAGGTAAAGAATTCTTCTTTAGAGGATAAAAGAAGCCACTCCAATCAGAGGAAGACAGCCCAACCTGCAGCTCCTGAGAAATACCCATCTCTAAATCGCAGAGGCACCTGAGAAACCCATCAGCTCTGATAAAGTAATACTCCAGAAAGAGAAGAATTTGGGATCTTAACATCTTTAGACTCTGGACTTTAATTTTTCTTTGTGGGCTCAAAAATGGGAAACAAATGACCAAATCTAGTAGATTCTTATTTTTGTGGACATTTGGTCCCCTGTACCAAAGCTACTTATTTCCCCAAATTAAAAATGGAAAGGAAATTTTCAACTAAAAATCTATTATAGGTTAATTAGCTTTCTCAAACACAGAAGCTGCCTCTCTTAAAAGCCTTATACCCCAAGTACTGAGATGTTACTAAAAGGAGAAAATAAATTACAAGTTTTACATTTTGGTAAACTTTACCATAAGTTACCAGAAAATCCACTGCTCTGTTCTTAAATGGGATAAATATATTCAAGATTAATAAAAATGTATATTTTGGCTACTGATTAACAATTTTTATTCTTTTTTTTTTTAGAAGAATGCACTAACTCTTTAAACCCCATAGAACCAAAACTACGCTGTTCATTTAGATCCCTTAATTGTTCCTTCCACCATTTATTGCTAATACCATTACTATACTCTCAGATATTTAGATTAGAAACCCAGTATAACTTCATAGAATTATTTGATGCCTTGTCTCCACTTTTAGCAAAATGCTAAGTATTTTATTATACATAATAGTCCTTGAAACTGTTCCAGCCACTCCATTTTCATAGCCATTATTCAGCCAGGCCCTCAATTCCTTTTCTGGGATACTTCGATAGCTTACTTTTTAAATGAAGACTTTCATTCTTTACCTCCTGTGGTCTACTGTAAAACAGTATTTTAAGATTAATAAAGACATGATTTTGCCCTTAAATGCTATATTAACTTGCAGAATTCAAACCCCTAAGCCAAGCCTCAATCCATTTTTCCAGTCTTATTATCTACCAATATTTTTTTGAGTCTATGTTCTAATCCAGTGGCTAACTTTAGGATGCATCAGAATCATTGGGAAAATGTGACAATCAGTTTGCTGTACCCTAGTCCCACAGTTCCAGATTCTGTGGGTCTGGGTGGAGCCAATAATTTGTACTGCTAATAGTTTTCAGGTGATGCTCATACTGCTGGTCTGGAGATCCACACAGTAGGAATCACAGTTCTAATCCATTAAATACTGCCATTCATAAATATGCCATGTCATCCATCTTTCCACAAATTATCTCCTCTACTTAAAATGTTCTCTTACCCTCTACTATTTCCTTTTTTCATGCCTACATTTTAATACCAACGTTTTGTTAAGAGTCAAGTCAAATGCTATTTCATCCATTAAAATTTTCCAAATTATCTCTATCAGAAATGGTCTCTTCATGTGAACTTGCATAGTAATTAAAATAGTGACATTTTCCTTATTTTAGGGTTTATTTATATTTATTCATTCATTTATTCAAACCTTAGAGTGCCTACTGTGTACCAAGTTCACTGATACTTTCATTTTTTTATGGAGGGATAAGAGGTAAATGAATATATATCAGATGGTGTTAAGCACCTTTAACTATAATACTAACAAAACACAGGTAAGCGGAAGAAGGAATATTAGAGATGGGATGCTGCTTTACATGGGGTGTTCGGGAAAGGTCTGTATCTCTCTAATAAGATGCTATCTGAGCAGGATCCCGCAGCAAACCATATAGATATCCAAATGAAAGGTGTTTCTGGCAGACAAAACAAAAGCCAAGAAGCAGATGCATACAAGGAGTGGCAAAAACACTAGTATTGGTGAAAGTAAGTAATAGAGGGGGAAAGTAATAAAAGAAAAAGTCACAGAGCTAGACAGGGCAGGATTATGGAGTCCTGTGGTCCACTATAAGGATTTCAGCTTTGACTCCGAAATAGAAAAGCATGGAAGGTTTGGAAGAGAACTTACTCATGTCTTTAAAAGAATCACATTGAATGCCATGTAAAGAATAAACTGAAAGTGAGGAAAGGTAGAAACAGGGAAATAAGTTAATCCAGGAGAAAGATAACTACGGTTTGAATCAGGGTCATAATAAAGAGAAGTAATAGTCAGATATGCCTTTTCCCACTTACTAGATAATTCAGTTCCTTGAGGGCAAGGATCGTATCGTTTTCCCTTTAAATCCCCTATAATCACAAAAATGAAGCTTTTCACATAGTACCTATTTTTTTCTTAAAGGAGTACCTTTTGTAATAATTAATTGTATTTTATATATGTAGATTTATCCCTAAGCTATCTAAGGATATTCAATTGATTGATATTGAGAAAAAGTAATTATATACTGTCTGACAAGACAAATACAGCACCTTATGAGCACTTAGTTATGAGCATTTAATAGTCGTTGAAGTTAACTTCAAAATATGAGAGAAGACAGAAAGTCTCAAAAGTTAAATACAAAATGGCTTCACTTGATACAGAATTTTTTTTTTTTTTGAGAAGGAGTCTCGCTCTTGGCTCCCAGGCTGGAGTGCAATGGCGTGAACTCAGCTCACTGCAACCTCCGCCTCCTGGGTTCAAGCGATTCTCCTGCCTCAGCCTCCCAAGTAGCTGAGATTACAGATGCCCACCACCACACCTGGCTAATTTTTGTATTTTTAGTAGAGACAGGGTTTCACCATGTTGGCCAGGCTGGTCTCGAACTACTGACCTCAGGTGATCCACCCGCCTCAGCCTCCCAAAGTGCTGAGATTACAGGCGTGAGCCACCATGCCCAGCCCGATACCATGCCCAGCCCGATACAAAAGTTTTTTTAAGAAACGAGATAACAGAATAATTTCTTACAATTTTAAATAAAATCAACAATTGAGAAACAGCATAATAGAGTTTTAGATCCAGGAAGAAAAGCAAAAATTACATATCTACTCTAAGTTTATAAACACAGGATGAGAGGATGATATTCAGGGTATCAAAGTAATACACTGAGAAAAGATGAATGAGTTTTAACATTCTCACAACTCTCTTCTACCTATCTTTTATATCTTTCCCTCCTCTTATCATGTTGATTATGTTATGTACACTCACTACAGTAAATTTGGATAATGTAAGAGAAAAAAAAATTATCCATCATCACACTGTCCACAACTAACCACTGTTAACATCTTGATCCCTTTTCTAGCTGTGTGTCTTAGGGTAGTTGCTTAATCTGAGTCTCAGCTGCATCATTCATAAAATGACAATAAAAACAGTACTTATCTCACAGGGTTGTTGCAAAGGATAAATGAGAATCTAGGACAGGAACTGACATACTTTTTCTTAAAGAGCCAGAAAGAAGCTTACAGGCCATACTTTCTCTAACCCAATTATTCAGCCCTGACGTTGTATCATGAAAGCAGTCACAGAAAATATAAAATTAAATGGGCAAACAACAATACGGTTTATTTGCAAAAAAACAGGTAGTATTACCTGTGCCATAGTGGCATATAACAAAGGTTCATAACTTTTTTTGGGTGTGTCTGGATTATTGTTGGGTTGTATTTGTTTGGCAAGTTTTGAAATTCTTAAAAGAATCTGATTTTTTTTTTAAAGAAATTTGGACCTGCTCACCAAGAAACTGAAAATAAAACTTTACCTAGATCATTACATAGATACTGAAAAGATCATTTTTTATGGCTGCATAAAATTTTAATTTATGGGAGATGAAATGATATTCACCTATTTTAGATTTTCTGGTTGCTTTCCCATTTTAATTCATTCATTACATTAATTACAATTAATGCTATGAAGAATAGTATTGTGTCCAAATTTATAATTTGCCAGAAATGAATGCTGTAAGAAAAATGACTAAGTCTATTTTAAGGTTTCTAATATATGTTGATAAATTGTAGTGCAGAAAAGTTGTGATAATCTGTACTCCCATCAGCTGAAAAACAGATCTTCACACTCTCATGAGCATGGACTATATGTAAATTATAGACTTTAAAAATAAATTCTATAATTTGAGAGATTTGTCAAATTATAGTAGGACAGATAAAGGCCAAAAAAGCATATCCACTGTATTTGGGACTGGAAGGATTTCCAGATATTCAAGGTTAAATCTAAATATGGAGAGACTGACAAAGTTTAATAATTTAGGAAAAACATTTAAAACATATCCCATACCCTCCTGCCTTTAAGACACAAGATAATAAACATAAAATAACTTCTACTGGTTTGTAGTCACCATAAATTTATATTCTGAGAGTTGCTATAATTTGTGTAATATATTATAAGAGATCCTAAAGTCCAGTACATTAAGACTCTATTCTGTCAATTTTCCAAAGCAGTGGTGAATACAAAAATAACTAAAAGACTCTCCATCTAAGTAGCAGAAAAGTCACTGATGTGAATGTTGAAGCTTGTCAATTATGTAAGGCACTGGGGATACAGTGGTAACCAAACACTGCCCTGTTTTGCGTACAGTTGTAACTGCTATGAAGAAAAGTTGTAACTGAGCCATTGTTACTATCTCATGTAAGTATATCCCATTCAGGTGGGTTGAGGGGTGGACTAAGAGTTGAGAATCACCTTTTTTTTTTTCCTGAGACAGAGTCTCGCTTTGTTACCCAGGCTGGAGTGCAGTGGCGCAATCTAGGCTCACTGCAACTTCCGCCTCCTCAGTTCAAGCGATTCTCCTGCCTCAGCCTTCTGAGTAGCTGGGAATACAGGCGTGCGCCACCATGCCCAACTAATTTTTGTATTTTTAGTAGAGACAGGGTTTCACCACATTGGTCAGGCTGGTCTTGAACTCCTGGACTCAGGTAATCCACACACCTAGGCCTCCCAAAGTGCTGGGATTACAAATGTAAGCCATGGTGCCTGGCCTGAGAATCACTTCCTATGGGGAACTTCTGATAGGTTGAATTTGATATTTTTTCCGTTTCACATTTATGAACATTTTTAGTTTCTGCTGCCTTGAGTCTTTTTAACAGTGTCCATTCCACTGCTTCCACTCAATCAAAACTGCTTTAGTAAGCTATAGTATATATCAAATACATATGCACAGATGGTACAATAGATACCAAATGCATATTCCTAGATACAATACACTGTATATCTATACCATAGAGGCTAAGTGCACTGGCTGGCTTTTGACTGTCAAACTGGCTAGATTATAGTCTGATTACCACATACTAGGCACACTACTTAGGCCATTTAATCTCTTCTGATCTTAGTTTCCTGACCTATGAAAATGAGAATAATGCGGTAGCTCACGCCTGTAATCCTAGCACTTTGGGAGGCCAAGATTGGAGGATTACCTGAGGTCACGAGTTCAAGACCATCCTGACCAAATGGAGAAACCCCATCTTTACTAAAAATACAAAATTAGCTGGGCATGGTGGCACATGCCTGCAATCCCAGCTACTCGGGAGGCTGAGGCAGGAGAATCGCTTGAACCCGGGAGGCAGAGGTTGCAGTGAGCCGAGATCACACCATTGCACTCCAGTCTGGGTAACAAGAGCAAAACTCCACCTCAAAAAAAAAATGAGAATAATAGCACATAGCTTGTAGGGTAGTGGATTAAATTACCTAAGACAGTCCCTGATTCATGGAAAGCATTCAAAATGAGCTATATACATATCTACAACATATGCATATGGAAAGCATTCCAGTAATATCTTTCAGATATTAAAAATACACACACATCAAATCACTGGCAAGAATATTTAAAATATTTCAACTTTAGAGTAAATGAAACATACTGGTTAATGTCAATAAACTCTAGTTGTAGAAATACATATTAACAAACTGTATATGTTTTATTAGGACATTATGCACACTTATTTTCACAATACACAGGGCAAGTCTGTGCATCTGTCTATTAATATGTACTGATACAACCACTTCTCTTCCTTCTCTTCTCCTTTCACTTCTCTGTACTGTTTTGCCACAAATGAAGCCTGAAAATGAAGCTGTTCCTTTCTTTCTCAAAGTTAATAAACTGATTTATCATAGTCTACACCCAATCCTGAATGAATGTAACTCATTTTCCATGTCTTCACCTAGAAAAATAAGCACTGATAAACAAAGGTACATACTAGTGGTCATTCTGCATTCATAATGATCCTCAAATGGTTCTGCGGGTCAATTCAATATTCCTCTCTAATCAACTACCAACTACCTCCATGTACTCTTAACAGATGAACTTTATTCCTACCACAAAACTATATAAAGCAACACTCCTCTACTTGTGCTTTGAATCTTGTCCTTCCTCCCCTTTAGGGTCTCATAAAATAAATAATCCCTTCTTTTGTAGATTCCTGTCTTCCTTTCAAATGGATCATTCTCACCAGATTTTAAGTGTACACGGTTCATACCAATCTACTAAAAAAATAGAAAAAAAATTCTTACCTTCAATCCACAATGCCTCCAGTTACCACCATATCTTTCCTTCTCCTTTATATGTTATTTACATTTACTTTCTATTCCTTCACCTCCCACTTTTCGAACTACTCCAGCCTGAATCCTTATCTCATCACTACACCAAAACAACTCTGCTTAGAGTCACCCAAGACTCCATGTTAATCACTAGTGGATCTCAACCGTTTGCAATGCCAGTTACCATTCACCCCATCCTAAAACATTCTCTTCCCGTGCCTTCTGTGACACCACAGTTCTCTGGGTTTCTGCAACCTCTTTAATCCTGCTAAAACTTTATTTGAAGACTCATCCTTTCCTACTGAGACATTTAATTTTGAGGCTCCTCAAGCTTTAGTTTTAAGGTCCTCTCCTTTTCCTATTTTCTCTCCCTATGTGAGCTCATTCACACATATGACTTTGAATACCATCCACACAGCTATGATAACCAGACTTCCCTTTTGAGCTCTGGCTTCTGTGACTCCAACTATCTTTAAGATCTCTCCTTGGATGAGGCAAAAGCACCTTAAATTCAGCATATTCAAACTAAATCAAAGGATCTCAGCAGAGCAGAACTTGCCCAGGTATCCAAATATAGACAAGCCTCCTATTAGTTCCCATTTATAGTACTGCATACCTTTTCTTCATAGCACTTATCAAAGTTATAACTGTACACAAAACTGGGCAATGTCGATTTGCTTACTGCTATATCCCCAGTGCCTTATATAATTGACAAGCTTCGACATTCATATTAATGATTTTTCTACTGTTAGATGGAGTCTTTCAGTTATTTTTGTATTCACCACTGCTTTGAAAAGTTGACAGTATAGAGTGTTAATATACTGGACTTTAGGATTTCATAAATTATACAATTCAACCTCCTCTCAAATTTAGTTTGCCATAATGTCCCAAAATCTCCTAATATCCTTAACATTACATATTATTAATATACAATTACAGTGTCATTCAATTGACCAATCTTATTATTTTCTTCACATGTCTTACCAGACACATATTTTACTACAAGTTTCGTAGAGTTCCTGTTTTTGTTTGTAATTTTTAAGGTATAGTTTAGCACATTTTGGCAGGAAGGCCAGAAAATTCAGTGCCAATAATAACAGTACAAATGGTGCCTTGCTTGTGTTTGGCAGAACCATGCAAAGATGATATAATTCAAAAACTTAAAAGCAATGAATTCCATTTAAATATATTTCCTCTTACCATTTTATCTACAAAATTTAAATTGATATTTTTTTTTTCATAGAGTCTCACTCTGTCACCCAGGCTGGAGATCTCTGCTCATTGCAAACTCTGCCTCCCCGGGCTTAAGCCATCCTCCCACCTCAGCCTCCCAAGTAGCTGGGACTACAGGTGTGTGCCACCATGCCCAGCTATTTTTTTTCTTTTTTTTTTTTTTTTGTAGAGATGGGGTTTCACCATGTTGCCCAGACAGGTCTTGAACTCCTGAGCTCAAGTGATTTGCCTGACTTGTACTCCCAAGCTCAAGTGATTTGCCTGCCTTGTACTCCCAAAGTGCTGGGATTACAGGTGTGAGCCACTATGCCCTGGCCAGGATAGATTTTTTTGAAGCAATGTAATGAGTGATTATTTGGAAAGCAGTAAGAGTCATGTATCTAATGAAAGACTGTGTATAAAAAAGCCACTGGTCATTCATTGGTATAATAATAATTAATGTAATGAACGAACTAAAATGATAATTCATAAGTTTACTTAACCAATTCTTTTTTTAAAAAAAAAAAGGATCTCACATGTTTTAGGGAAACAAAGCATTAAAATCTCATCATACTCAAAATAACCTTGGATCTATTTATACAAAATAAACATCTACAGAATAAACAATCTAGGGCCAAGAGCACTAGCTCATAGCTGTAACCTTAGCACCTTGGGAGGCCGAGGTGGGTGACTCCTTGACTTCAGGAGTTAGGAGTAGCCTGTTAAACATGGTAAAACCTTGTCTCTACTAAAAAGCTACAAAAATTTAGCCAGGCTTGGTGGTGCACGTCTTAGTCCCAGCTACTGGTGGTGGGGCCTGGTGGGGACTGAGAATAGCTTGAGCCCGGGCGGGGGAGGTTGCAGTGAGCTTAGATGGCAGACAGGGCACTCCCAACCAGAGCAACACAGCTAGACCCTAACTCAAAAAAGCAATAATAATAATAAACAATCTGTGAGGTAGGAAGAGAAAATAAAATTTATTTATACTTTTTCTTTGATTATAGTTTTAATTTTTAAAAATCTAAAAAAATTAACAAATGTAAAAAATAAAATAAGATTCGGCCAGAAACATACCAGTACAAAGTTAACAACAATTTGGTATATTTCAGTCTTTTTAATTTACAAAAGTGAAATCACCCGTGTCCTGTGTCTTTTCAGTAGTTATACTATAAACAGTTTCTCGTATGAATAAATATTCCTTAAATACATCATTGTTTAGGGAGAAGGGGCATAGGATTACATTATATGTACCAACTCCCCTAACAAGTCATTTAGGTGGTTTTCAATGATTTATTACAAATAATGTCATTATGAACAATTAGTTCAATTCAACTCTGAAAGTAACCTATAAAGGCATTAAAGAGTGACAATAACAAACAAAGATTAAGCTCCCCAAATACAGCCATCAAAATCTAAGGTTCATTTGTTTTGTTTTTTCCTAATTATAATAAATAAGTTAATGTCTTTCCAGGGAATTCATCTTTTATGAAGACGTGAAATAACCCAAATGTGCCAAAATTTGAAAGCAACTTTTTAAAAAGCTAAAATTTTCATTTTCAATTGAGAAATAAAAATAATTTTGCCAAAAAGAACACATAACTCAATGCAATTAAATTATTTCTAGGTCTGCATATTCACTACAGAATAGATCAGAAAATAGGATACTCTTTTTCAAAAGTAAATAAATGACTGCAAATTATTTTCAATACTTTCCATCTTTCATACTATTATTTACTGAGCTAGAAAACTAATTTGTGACTTCTAGTTAAATGCGACAGATTGAACACACATTTACATCGGATCCTACTTAAAAACTTCACTAAAATAACAGTAACAATATTTGTGTTTTAAAAGAGCTAAACTCACAGGACAAAGGAATGAAAAAGGAGAGAGATCCACATATGGGTAGTTGGAAATTAGATGGATGGGTGGTAACTGATTTAACAAACCTAAGAAACTGAAGCCAAGCCATCAGTAGAGGCAGTTTGAGAACAAGATGATGTGTGCTTGAATCAACCCCAAAACCCCAGAAAATCTCAGGAATTTGAGGCACCACATACCTCCAAAAGAAGACATGAAAACAGAGTCAGAGAGGGAGAGATCCAAGATGGCCGATTAACAACAGCTCAGGATTGTAGCTCCCAGTGAAAGTGCAGAGAGCGAGTGGACGCCGCACTTTCAGACGAATTTTTGTTGCCCACAGACTGGGAGATTCCCGGCGGAGAAGCCACACAGGTCGCCAGCGCGACTTTTTTGGCCGGCGCGGCTATTTTGCCAGCGCCCCAGCACAGCGCTTCTCGGTGCGGAGTATACGGGACGGGACGGGGTGCCCTTCGAGTCAGGCTCGGCTGGTCCCATCCCCACAAGGAGAACAGCAATTGGAAGCGCTAAGGACTGAGAGTTTCACAGTAAGC
>CAUYLG010016182.1:0-13584 GCA_963573385.1 Cacajao melanocephalus
CCTGAATGGTTTTGCCTAGGTTTTCTTGTATGGTTTTTATGATGTTAGGTCTTATGTTTAAGTCTTTAATCCGTCTGGAGTTAATTTTAGTATAAGGTGTCAGGAAGGGGTCCAGTATCTGCTTTATGCACATGGCTAGCCAGTTTTCCCAACACCATTTATGAAACAGGTAATCCTATCCCCATTGCTTGTTTATATCAGTTTTGTCAGTTAACAGATGGTTGTACATGTGTGGCATTGCCTCCGAGGTCTCTGTTCTGTTCCATTGGTCTGTATCTCTGTTTTGGTACCAGTATCATGCTGTTTTGATTACTGTAGCCTTGCAGTATAGTTTGAAGTCAGGTAGCATGATTCCTCCAGCTTTGTTCTTTTTGCTTAGAATGGACTTGGCTATGCGAGCTCTCTTTTGGTTACGTATGAAGTTTAAGGTGGTTTTTTCCAGTTCTGTGAAGAGGGTCATAGGTAGCTTGATGAGGATAGCATTGAATCTATAAATTACTTTGGGCACTATGGCCATTTTCACAATATCGATTCTTCCTAACCCTGAGCATGGAATATTTTTCTATCTGTTTATGTCCTCTCTTACTTCCCTGAGCGGTGGTTTGTAGTTCTCCTTGAAGAGGTCCTTCACATCCTTTGTTAGTTGTATTCCTAGGTATTTTATTCTCTCTCTAGCAATTGTGAATGGCAGTTAGTTCTTGATTTGGCTCTCTGTAAGTCTGTTATTGGTGTATAGGAATGCTTGAGATTTCTGCACATTGATTCTGTATCCTGAGACTTTGCTAAAGTTGCTTATCAGTTTCAGAAGATTTTGGGCTGAGGTGGTGGGGTCTTGTAAGTATACAATCATGTTGTCTGCAAATAGAGACAATTTAACTTCCTCCTTTCATAATTGAATACCCTTTATTTCTTTTTCTTGCCTGATTGTTCTGGCTAGAACTTCTAATACTCTTGAATAGGAGTAGTGAGAGAGGGCATTCTTGTCTAGTGACAGATTTCAAAGGGAATGCTTCCAGTTTTTGGCCATTCAGTATGATATTGGCTGTGAGTTTGTCGTAAATAGCTTTTATGATTTTGAGATACGTTCCGTTGTTACCTAGTTTATTGGGAGTTTTTAGCATAAAGGGCTGTTGAATTTTGTCAAAGGCCTTCTCTGCATCTATTGAGATAATCGTGTGGTTTTTGTCTTTGGTTGTGGGTATGTGGTGGATTACGTTTATAGACTTGCGTGTGTTGAACCAGCCTTGCTTCCCCAGGATGAAGCCTACTTGATCGTGATGGATAAGCTTTTTGATGTGCTCTTGCAATCGGTTTGCCAGTATTTTATTGAAGATTTTACATCTATGTTGATCATGGATATTGGCCTGTAGTTTTCTTTTCTTGTTGAGTCTCTGCCTGGTTTTGGTATCAGGATGATGTTGGTCTCATAAAATGATTTGGGAAGGATTTCCTCTTTTTGGATTGTTTGGAATAGTTTCAGAAGGCATGGTACCAGCTCCTCTTTGTATGTCTTGTAGAATTTTGCTGTGAACCCATCTGGACCTGGGCTTTGGTTGGTAGGCTATTAATGGCTGCCTCAACTTCAGCCCTTGTTATGGTCTATTCAGGGTTTCAACTTCTCCCTGCTTTAGGTTTGGGAGGGTGCAAGTGTTCAGGAATTTATCCATTTCTTCCAGGTTTACTGGTTTATGTGCATAGAGTTGTTTGTAGTAATCTCTGATGGTAGTTTGTATATCTGTGTAATCGGTGGTGATCTCCCCTTTATCGTTTTTTATTGCATGTATTTGATTCTTCTCTCTTTTCTTTTTTATTAATCTGGCTAATGGTTTGTCTATTTTGTTGATCTTTTCAAAAAACCAGTGATTTACTTCCAATTATGTGGTCAATTTTAGAGTAGGTGTGAAGTGATGCTGAGAAGAATGCATATTCTGTAGATGTGGGGTGGAGAGTTCTATAGATGTGTATTAGGTTTGCTTGGTCCAGATCTGAGTTCAAGTCCTAGATATCCTTGTTAATTTTCAGTCTTGTTGATCTGTCTAATATTGACAGTGGAGTGTTATAGTCTCCCAATAATATAGTGTGGGAATCTAAGTCTCTTTGTACGTCGTTAAGAACTTGCTTTATATATCTGGGTACTCCTGTTTGGGGTGAATATATATTTAGGATTATTAGCTCTTCTTGTTGCATTGATCCTTTTACCATTATGTAATGCCTTTCTTTGTCTCTTTGGCTCTTTGTTGGTTTAAAGTCTGTTTTATCAGAGACTAGGATTGCAACTCCTGCTTTTTTTTTTGCTCTCCATGTGCTTGGTAAATCTTCCTCTGTCCCTTTATTTTGAGCCTATATGTGTCCTTGCACATGAGATGGGTTTCCTGGATACAGCACACCAATGGGTTTTGACTTTTTAATCCATTTTGCTGGTCTGTGTCTTTTGATTGGGGCATTTAGCCCATTTACATTTAAGGTTAATATTGTTATATGTGAATTTGATCCTGCCATTTTGATGTTAGCTGGTTGTTTTGCCCATTAGTTGATGCAGTTTCTTCATTGTGTCAATGCTCTTTACCATTTGGTACATTTTTGAAGTGGCTGATACTGGTTGTTCCTTTCCATGTTTAGTGCTTCTTCCAGGAGCTCTTGAAAGGCAGGCCTGGTGGTGAGGAAGTCTCTGAGTACTTGCTTGTTCACAAAGGATTTTATTTCTCCTTCACTTATGAAACTTAGTTTGGCTGGATATGAAATTCTGGGTTGAAAGTTCTTTTCTTTAAGGATGTTGAATATTGGCCTCCACTCTCTTCTGGCTTGTAGGGTTTCTGCTGAGAGATCTGCTGTGAGTCTGATGGGCTTCCCTCTGTGGGTAACCCGACCATTCTCTCTGGCTGCCCTTAGCATTTTTTCCTTCATTTCAACGCTGGTGAATCTGATGATTATGTGCCTTGTGGTTGCTTTTCTTGAGGAATATCTTAGTGGTGTTCTCTGTATTTCCTGGACTTGAATATTGGCCTGCCTTGCTACATTAGGGAAGTTCTCCTGGATAATATGCTGAAGAGTATTTTCCAGCTTGAATTCATTCTCTCCATCACGTTCAGGTACACCTATCAAACTTAGATTAGGTCTTTTCACATAATCTCATTTTTCTTGGAGGCTTTGTTCATTTCTTCTCTCTCTTTTTTCTCTAATCTTGTCTTCTTGTTTTCTTTCATTGAGTTGATCTTCAATCTCTGATATCCTTTCTTCTGCTTGGTCGATTTGGCTATTGAAACTTGTGTATGCTTCACGAAGTTCTCATGTTGTGTTTTTCAGCTCCATCAATTCATTTATATTCTTCTCTAAGCTGTTTATTCTTGTTAGCATTTCGTCAAACCTTTTTTCAAGGTTCTTAGTTTCTTTGCGTTGGGTTAGAGCATGTTCTTTTAGCTCAGAGAAGTTTCTTATTATCCACCTTCTGAAGCCTGTTTCTGTCAATTCATCAGACTCATTTTCCATCCAGCCTTGTTCCCTTGCTGGTGAGGAGTTGTGATCCCTTGGAGGAGGAGAGGCGTTCTGGTTCTGGGTGTTTTCATCATTTTTGCACTGGTTTCTTCCCATCTTTGTTTATTTATCTGCCTGTGGTCTTTGTAGTTGGTGACTTTCAGATGGGGTCTCTGAGTGGACATCCTTTTTGTTGATGTTGAGGTTATTTCTTTCTGTTTCTTAGTTTTCCTTCTAACAGTCAGGCCCCTCTGCTGTAGGACTGCTGGAGGTTCCTCCAGACCCTCCTTGCCTGGGGATCACTTGTGGTGGCTGTAGAACAGTAAGGGATACTGCTGGTTTCTTCTTCATTATCTTTGTCCCAGAAGGGTACTTGTCAGATGTCAGCCTGAGCTCTCCTTTATGAGGTGTTTCTTTAGATATATGGGGGTCGAGGAGCTGCTTGTGGCAACATTCTGTCCCTTATAGAAGCTCAAGTGCTAAGCTGTGATCTCCTTTGTTCCATTAAAAGCTGCTAGACAGGTATGTTTAAGTCTGCTGCAGCTAAATTCATAACCGCCTTTTTTCCCAGGTGCTCTGTCCTGGGATGGTTGGGGCTTTATTTATAAGCTCCTGATATGCTGCTGCCTTTTTTCAGAGATGCTCTGCCCAGCAAGGAGGTAGTCTAGTCGCAGTCTGCCAGCAGAAGCATTGCTGAGGTGCTGTGGGCTCTGCCCAGCTGCTGTGTGCACTTTCTTATGGTTTTGTTTGCCTAGGTACAGTTAGAACTGCCTCGGTAATGGTGGTCTGCCTTAATAATGGCAGACTGCCTCAGTAATGGCAGACTGCCTCAGTAAAGGTGGATTGCCTTGGTAATGGTGAACTGCCTTGGTCCAGTAATGGTGGACTGCCTTGGTAATAGTGGACTACCTCAGTAGTTGTGGACTGCCTTGGTAATGGGTGATGCACTTCCCCCCCACCAAGCTGGACCGTCCTGGGTTCAGCTGTGCTTGTTGGGAAACTCTCAATCCAGAGCATTTCAGATTGTGGGTCTTTGTGGGGGGTGGGACCCACTGAGCCAGATCACCTGGCTCCCTCTTTCAGCCCTGTTTTTTTTTTTAGTTGAATGGGCGGCTCTGTATCCCAGGCATTCCAGGCACCAGTTGAAACAGCCACTCGGATTTGTGAGAGTTTTTGTGTGGAGACCCACAGCTCCTGCTGAAACAGCCATGGTGGAAACTCGTGGCTCTTTTCAGCCTGGGAATCTCCTAGTCTGTGGGCAGTAAAAACTAGTTTGGAAATGCGGTGATCTCTCACCCTCTGCGTTCTTCTCACTGGGAACTGCAGTCCAGAGGTGTTCCTATTTGGCCATCTTGGATTTCCCTCCCTTGGCATATTTTTTCATTTCTCCTTTGTAAATACCTAGGAGGAGAATTACTGGGTAATTTAGTATATGTATGTATATAAGAAACTGTCAAGCTGTTTTCCAAAATGGATGTACCATTTTGTATTCTTACCACCAGTTAATGAGAATTCTAGTTCTAGTTGCTTGACATTCTTAACAATCTTTTGTATATTCATTTATTTTTTTCTTTTTTTGAGATGTAGTTTCTCTCTTGTTGCCCAGGTGGAGTGCACTAGCACAATCTCAGCTCACCGCAACCTCTGCCTCCCAGGTTCAAGTGATTCTCCTGCCTCAGCCTCCAGAGCAGCTGGGATTACAGGCACATGCCACCACCCCCAGCTAATTTTTATATTTTTAGTAGAGAGGGAGTTTTACCATGTTAGCCAGGCTGGTCTCAAACTCCTGACCTCTGGTGATCCACCCTCCTGAGCCTCCCAACATGCTTGAGATTACAGGTGTGAGCCACTGCACCCAGCCCTCACTGTGTTTTTAATTTACATTTCTCTAGTGATTAATGATATTTTACTGGGCTTAATTGCCATCTTTGTATATCCTTTGGTAAAGGGTCTGTTCAAATCTTGCGTCCATTTTTTATTTGAGTGTTTATCTTATTGGGCATTTTATATATTCTCAATATAATTTTTTCTTAGGTGAATGTTTTGTAATTATTTTATCTCAGTCTGTAGCTTGCCGTTTCATTTTCTTACCAGTGCCTTTTGAAAAGAGAACTTTTAAGTTAATTAAAGTCGAATTTATCATTTTGTTGTGATTTGTGATCTTTGCTTAATAATCTCAGGCCACAGAAAGTTTTCTACTATGTGCTAAATGTGGAAAAAAATGTGAACAAGATACTTTTCTTCATTATTTCCTGAGTTTTCTTCTTTTATAGTTTTAGCTCTTATATTTGAGACTGTGATACATTCAAGTTAATTTATAAGCAACAGTCAAGGCTCAGTTTTTTCATATGGATTGTTCACCACCATTTGTTGAAGTGCTATTAGACTGTGCCTCATCATTTCTTTCTTACTCCTCACACTGGCATCTTTCTCTACCATTTCATTAAAACAGTTCTTTCCAGAATCACCAGTGATCTGTGTTCTAACATTAAGTACAGAGGTTTGTCCCTGTTTCATGTGACTCTCAATGGCCTTGGACCTTTTTGACCCCTCCCTCTTTCAGACACTCTTCACTTGACCAATGCAGCATCCCACCATCCTTTATATTTTTCTTCTGTTTTTCCATTTACCCCGTGTGCCTACTTTGATAGTTTTTCTTTTGCCCATTTCTTAAATGTCATTGTCCCTCAGCATTCTGTCCAAAGCCCCTTTTTCTCTTTATTCTTTGCATGTTCTTTGCTTATTCCCATTTGTTCCCCTGGCTGAAGAATCTCAAATTTATATCTGACCCAAATATTTCTGAGATTCATTTTTGCATGTCTAACTGCCTACCAGGACTGTAGCTGTATGAGAAAAAAGTACCTTATATACGTCTTGTTTACGTTTGTGTTCACATGCTTAGCACACAGAACTTAATAATTTGTAGACTAAATGATCAAATGAATACAAGAACAAACTAAACTGATATCACACATTTTCAGTGAGTACATGACTGGAGGCACAAAAGAAGTAAATTACTTTTGGAATCACATACTTTATGTTCACCATCGCACAGTTTTCCTCTACTGTTGATAGTGAATCTTAGGATAAAGAGATGGAAATAAGATTCTGTGCAGGGGCAGGAAGAAGATGCAAGAGTAAAGAGACATTTCTTCAAATGTTACAAACACTGTTTCTACGGTTTTTTATTCCAGTAATTGTAATTTCCTTCTGAAATTACCTATATTATTTGGAGAATAAAATATTTAGTGGCTCTATTAAATTCTGATTGTAGCTTTAGCTATAACACATCATTTCTTTTTGAATTTCCACCAAAGTCTTTATAAGTCACTTTAACAAGTTTTAAGACCTAAAAGCAAGCTTGTCCAACCCACAGTCCACAGGCTGCATGCAGCCCACAATGGCTTTGAATGTGGCCCAACACAAATTTGTAAACTTTCTTAAAACATGGTGAGATTTTTTTCTTTTTCTTTTTCCTTTTTTGCTCATTAGCTACCATTAGTGTTATGTGTGGCCCAAGATAATTCTTCTTTTTTTTAAATATATATTTTATTGCGTTTTAGGTTTTGGGGTACAAGTGAAGAACATGCAAGATTGTTGCATAGGTACATACATGGCAGTCTGGTTTGCTGCCTTTCTCCCCATGACCTGTATCTGGCATTTCTCCCCTTGTGACTTACTACCCATGGCTCCCTGGAAAAGTCATTAATATCCCTTTGTTCAAGTTTATTTATTTGTAAAATGAGGAGTAATAGTGCTTAATGTTAAGAAGCCCACGTAGGTTTATGAAAATGGGATAATTCATATGCAGTGCTTAGCCAAGTACCTGGTACAGAATTAGCTCTGAATGAATGGTAACTACTATTTTTATTATCCCTATATTTTTACTGTTACACTTCAACAGACTACCTTAGTTCAGTGAACTGATACCACTTATTTGTCCTTACCTCGTACCCTCAATCTTAAATGTTTCTGGATTTTTACTGTATGATTTACTCTAGAACTTTGTTTCTTACTTAGGTTATAAGGCTCTTTTAGGATCTGATAAATACACTTCTTGTTTTACCCAGAAAAATGTACTGTAAAAATAACCACACAGTTTTCCATAAGGTTGTTTGTGGACTCATTGAACCTATAAATAAGAACCATTGTTACTGAGCAAGAATGTAAAAAAGTTCTTATCCATATAATATTAAACTTAAAAATTTTTATTATGTAATAATTTGAGTTTCCACTGACTGCTTTAAAATTAGACTTGTTATCTAATCTCTGAGCTAACATTACAGGTTATGAACTACTGACCTTTTAAAAATAAACATGTTTTAACATTCCCAGTTTTTATATTCAGAAACTCATGTTAACTTTGATTGGGTTGAATCATATAGCTTTAAAAAATGGTCTGATTTCTTTAATGTTTGTCTCAGATTGTATCATCTTTGGCCAAAAGCTGTAAATTGACATCCCGTTTTTAAGGACCTCGTATGGCTGGTTTCCTAATTAGGATTTCTTAATTTTACTAATTAAATTTACCTAAAATTGTTGTTGTTTTGCATAACAAAAAAAGTCCATGTAAATTGCATAAATTGTATCTTGCTGTCCTGTATATTTCAGTACTGCATCATTTAATTTACTGTTTTTATTATACTGTGTTTTATTAGAAGGTGTATAGAATGTAGACATTATGGTAGGGGATGCCAAGAGTTTTGTGATTCTAGGTGTCATTCTTCAAAAACAAATTATTGTTTCAGAAACTGTTTTGGCTGGGCCTACTTCACCTTTACCTTCCCCGGGAAATGGGAGTGAAACTGCGCCTGGATCAGTTACACAGCCCAAGAAAATTAGAGGAATTGGATTTGGAGACATTTTTAAAGAAGGCTCTGTGAAACTTCGGACAAGAACATTGAGTAGTGAAACAGAGGAGAAAAAACCAGAAAAGGTGGTAATGATGAACTTAAGTTAGATTAATTCCACTCGGACTCTCATTAAGCATTTTTTAAAATGTAAAAGTCAGTTTGTAACTCTGTTAGATTTCTTTTTTTCAGATCACTAATAATCTGGTTATGAATGAGGAGGCTGCGAGAAATTTTGACTCCAGATTTACCATGATATTTGTGTGTGAATCTAATAAAATTACAATGCTTATTTCTTGGTAAATTTAACACACTTAGTAGAAGCTTTAGGGTTTTTAGTTATCACAGTGTAAATAAAAATTAGAGAGTTTTATTTTTGCCTTTTAAAGATAAATTTATATATAAATTTAGTTATATATATAACTAATATAATAAAATAAATATATATTTAATTTGAAATATACCTAAAATGGGCTGTTTTAAAATGAATTTGCAAAATATTAAGTTACTTAATATTTTGCCACTACCTAACTTTCCTCTGGATTGTCAACACTTGTTAAATTTACTAATCTTCTTTGAATGTGTGGAGAATTTTATTTCATTAGCACTTTGCTGTCATTGTGAAATGAAACAAAGTAAATGAACCATACATTATGAGAACTTAAAAGGGGCTTTAAAATAAAATCTTAAGCTGTTATTTTGGTGGTAAAATAGCTACAATTTGTAGAACTTTTTTTTACAGTTCCTTCTGTCAATCCTATCTCTTTAACTCTGAAGAATTTAAAATATTTCAGTATTTATTTGATTCGTGTAGCTATGTCTCATTTATAATATTGTGTTTTAGTTATTGAGATATTATGAAGTTTTCTCAGGTGGATTCAACTTTTTTTTTTCCTATCCCAACTTGCTACCTATTTTCTCATGTAATAGTGCAGAGTTGGGTTCAGAAAAGAGAACTTCCACTTTCTATCCTACACATTCCTATCTCTGAGACTATCTGGCATTAGGATTATGGGGTCAAATTGATTCTCGATTTTAAAGGTAAAGACTGGAATTCTCATGGATTTTGGGGTAGTACTCTATAGCCATATAATAGCTAAGAATATTGGACAAGTAATTCTTGCATTGTGATAGAAATTATACTAGATGATCTTGTGCCCCTTCAGACTCTAAAGCTTATGATTATATTGAATAACTTTATCTGATTAATGATTATATTAATCATCTTATAATCATCCTTGATAATGTTTACTACTCAGGAGTTGTTATTAATAAGAGTAATCTCAGTTACCTTGTATAATGGTCTGGTCAGTGCTTTAATCACTGATCCAGGAATTGATAAAGTAGGGGTCACATTTACTGTGTTTATAGGCACACCAGATTGGAAAGTAGGTGGTTAGAGTTGGGGAAAACTAAGGTATGTATCTTAGAAGATAAACGAAAACACAGTGGTAGGTAGGTCAGTTAGCAGTGTGTTCAGACTTTTAAGTAATGACATCTATGGTTAAATGTACTGTTGTTTCTGGGTAGAAAACTTAAGGAAACACTGGTATAAAGTGGTAAAGGACTTTCTTTAGTAAATTACAATGGAAAAATGTCTAGTAGACTATAAGGAACATAAGATTACCTGAATCATTTACATTCAAATAGCACTGAAGTATAAAGAATTATTTTTCTCCTCTCTTAGTTTAAGGTTTAGTTCTGGGTTCAAATCTGGGCTCTGCTGCTAAATTCCTGTTACTATGGACAGATTACTTATATAAATTTATATTATTGTATAAATAGTGCCCACTTTATGCAGATAGTTATGAGGCTATTAGTCCTATTTTCACTGTTATATAAGTGTTTAGCCGAGGGATTTAAGTTCTCAAGTGCTGTTGTTCTTATTTAATTTGATTTATTGTATTTTTTAGAGATAGGGTCTCACCATATCATCCAGGCTGGAATGCAGTGGCACAATCATAGCTCACTGTAACCTTGAACTCTGGTTTTAAGCAGTTCTCCTGCCTTGGCCTCCCTAAGTGTTGGGATTCAGGCATGAACCACCAGTACCTAACCTCTTATTTATTTTAGAGATTCTAAAATTAAATCTCATTAATATACTATGGGCATCAGAGAATATTATCTTTAAGGTAAGAAATCTTTAGATTGGTACCTTTGAGCTATGTTTTAGGAACTTTGGAAATCTTTACCTTTTTTTATTGCTGAGTCTTCATTCACATTACTAACTTAGCTATAAGTACCCTTAAGGAAAGTTGGGTAACAGTAAATGGAAACTTTAACAATATTATCTTTATTCTATCTTGAAATAGCTTATGCCATTTTTTTTCTATTCTAGCCCTTAATCATACAGTCACTGGGACCCAAAACTCAGAGTGTGGAGATAACAAAAACAGACATGGAAGGTAAAATTAAAGGTATGTTTTTGAATAAAGCTTTCATATTGAGAATAGTAGAAACATACTCAAATGTATTATGAGACTTGTTGAAAGCATTTGTTATACAACTTTATTAGAATAGCAGATTATATTAGATGTAAGCACCATGAGGTCAAGGATTTTGATATACTTTGTTGGTTGAGTGATGTATTTCCTTGTAGTTGAATCTGTGCCTGGAACATCACAAGCACTTAGTAAATAATTGAATGAATGATTAATGAAATTGTTAACATATGGTATTGACTATAAGTATTTTAAAATTTAAAGATAGATTATTAAGTTCATCTTTGATAACTTTTAGTGTACTTTATGCAAAATAGAATCTTAAGTATTTGTTGAATGAATCCATTTGTGTGAGCCACATTATTTACATTCTTTATTTCAGCTAAAGAATATTGTAGAACATTATTTGCCTATGAAGGTACTAATGAAGATGAACTTACTTTTAAAGAGGGGGAGATAATCCATTTGATAAGTAAGGTAAGGTATTTCTGTTCTTCAGTGAATTGTTTAATTTATTTGTAGAAATAGTTTTCAAAAGTTATATATTCACCCTAGAATGTTCTTATATTCGCCTTGGAATCTAGAAGAGCTGGGACTTTGTCTTGTTTCTAAGTCCTGAAAACTTGGCACATAGTAAGTGCTCAGAATGTTCTCTTTTTGAGCTAACTTTTATTGTCTATATTTGTTAAAATTTATATATTGGGAATTATTGTTAACCATCATATTTGCTTTTGTTTTTTTAAGTAATTTCTTTTTTTAATGACTCTCAACTTTCCAGGTTTTTATTCTTAATTCTCTTCCACCTCATTCTAGTTTTTCTCCTCTATATTGTTTGGAGTGTTGTTTGTAATATAAACATAAGAAGAAAAATAGGGAAACAAGCTAAATGTCCATCAGTATGGAAATTGTTCTGAAACTCTTCATGCTGTGGAAAATGATGTTGCCATTTTAAAGAATAAAGTGATTTTATAACTTGGAATAAATTCTAATGCAAAGTAAAGAGAAAACCCAGTAGTACTTGTGTGTGGGCAGAATCCTATAATAACTATCTATATTTAGGAAAATTACAAATATTTGTTTTTTGCTATAACAATGTAGAATAATTTTTGAAATTCCTCCCCCCACTTATTTTTTTTTTTTTTAAGTAGAGGCAGAGTCTTGCTATGTTGACCAGGCGGTCTCTAACCGTTTGGGTTCAAGCAATCCTCTTGCTTTGGCCTCCCAAAGTGCTGAGATTACAAGTGTGAACTACCACACCTGGCCCCATTGTTTTACATTGACTTTGTTATTAGATGGCATAGTGTGTAATTTTTTAAAAAAATAAGTTGTATTGTGTATACTTAAAGTAGAATGATACTATAGAATACATATAAGTAGTAAAAATGTTACTATAGTGAAGCAAATTGACATATCTATCGTCTCACATAGTTACCTTTATTGTTTTAGTGGCAACAGCAGCTAAAATCATTTAGCAAGAATTTTACAGACGTATGTAATTTTTAATATTAATATAGTTTGCACTGATTACACCTAATTTTTCATGCAAGGGTGGTGAGTATTTGGAAGAAATTTAGGTCTTGTTAATTCAAAAAAGTACATATTTTAAAGACAAGGTCTTGCTTAGTTGCCCAGGCTGACATGCAGTGGTGTTATCATAGCTCACTACATCCTTGAGCTCTTGGGCACAAGTGATCCTCCTGCCTCAGCCTCCCAAGTAGCTGGGACTACAGTTGCATCCCATTGTGCCTAATTAATTATGTTTTCAAATTTTTTTATAGAGGCAGTGTCTTGCTATGTTGCCCAGGCTGGTCTTGCAAACTCCTGGCATCAAGCTATCTTCCCACATCAGCCTCTCAAGTTGGTGGGATTACAAAGCATGAACCACTGTGCCTGGTCAAATCTCATTACTTTTTAAAGTAGCTGAATAATATGATTAATTTTTAGTATATAAAGTGTTAAGAAAGATACAGTTTGGAAATCCAAATTCTCTCTCTCTCCATCTTTATCTCCTTTCTACTTCCTTTCATCTTAACTTTTTTTTTTTTTTTTTTGAGATTGAATATTGCTCTGTCACCCAGGCTGGAGTGTGGTGGCACGATCTCTGCTCACTGCAGCCTCTGCCTTCTGGGGTCAAGTGATTTTCCTGTCTCAGCCTCCTGAGTAGCTGAGACTACCGGCGCCTGCCACCACACCAGCTAATTTTTGTATTTTTAGTGGAGATGGGGTTTCACCTTGTTGGTCAGGCTGGTCTCAACCTCTTGACCTCAGGTGATCCACCCACCTTGGCCTCACAACATGCTAGGATTATAGGTGTGAGCCAACGCACCAGGCCTTATTTTATCTTTTTCCTGTTTCCCCTGAGAACCTTTTAACCTTATAGATGGAATTTTAAAATTGATACATTTTTAAAAATTAAACCCAATTTTGTAACTACTGCTAAAAGTAATATGTGGGGAATATTTTCTTTTAGGACAATGTGATCTGTTTAGTTCCAGCCGGGCACAGTGGGTCATTCTTGTAATTTCAACACTTTGGAAGACCAAATCAAGAGTATCATTTGAGCCCAGAAGTTTATGGTTGCACACTTGTGGTCCCAGCCACTTGGGAGGCTGAGATGGGAGGATTACTTGAGCCCAGGAGGTTGAGGTTGCATTTAGCCACGATTGCATCACTGCACTCCAGCCTGACCTTATCTTAAAAACTTCCATTGCCTTATTCTGTTTTGCTTTTTAGGAGACTGGAGAAGCTGGCTGGTGGAAGGGTGAACTTAATGGTAAAGAAGGAGTATTTCCAGACAATTTTGCTGTTCAGATAAATGAACT
>CAUYLG010016183.1:0-12423 GCA_963573385.1 Cacajao melanocephalus
CTCCTTTCCCCATTGCTTGTTTTTGTCAGGTTTGTCAAAGCTCAGATGGTTGTAGATGTGTGGTGTGGCCTCTGATGCCTCTGTTCTGTTCCATTGGTCTATATCTCTGTTTTGGTACCAGTACCACGCTGTTTTGATTACTGTAGCCTTGTAGTACAGTTTGAAGTCCGGTAGTGTGATGCAACTGCTTTGTTCTTTTTGCTTAGAAGTGACTTGACTATGCTGGCTCTCTTTTGGATCCATATGAATTTTAAGGTGGTTTTTTCCAGTTCTGTGAAGAAGGTCATTGGTGGCTTGATGAGGATAGTGTGGAATCTGTAAATTACTTTAGGCAGTATGGCCATTTTCATGATATCGATTCTTCCTAACCATGAACATGGAATGTTTCTCCATCTATTTGCGTCCTCTCTTATTTTGATGAGCAGTGGCTTGTAGTTCTCCTTGAAGAGGTCCTTTACGTTCCTTGTTAGTTGTATTCCTAGGTATTTTATTCTCTTTGTAGCAATTGTGAATCACACTTCATTCTTGATTTGACTCTATGTCTGTTATTGGTGTATAGGAATGCCTGTGATTTATGCACATTGATTTTGTATCCTGAGACTTTGTTGAAGTTGCTTATCAGTTTTAGGAGATTTTGGGCTGAGATGATGGTATCTTATAAATATACAATCATGTCGTCTGCAAATCGAGAAAATTTGACTTCCTCCTTTCCTAATTAAATACCATTTCTTTTTCCTGCCTGATTGCTCTGGCTAGAACTTCCAACACTATATTGAATAGAAGTGGTGAGAGAGGGCAGCGTTGTCTAGTGCCAGATTTTAAAGGGAATGCTTCCAGTTTTTGCCCATTCAGTATGATATTGGCTGTTGGTTTGTCATAAATAGCTTTTATTATTTTGAGATACGGTCCCTCAATACCTAGTTTATTGAGGGTTTTTAGCATAAAGGGCTGTTGAATTTTGTCAAAGGCCTTCTCTTCATCTATTAAGATAATCATGTGGGTTTTGTCTTTGGTTCTGTTTATGTGGTGAATTACGTTTGTAGCCTTGCGTATGTTGAACCAGCCTTGCATCCTCGGGATGAAGCTTACTTGATCATGGTGGATAAGCTTTTGATGTGCTGTTTGATTCAGTTTTCCAGTATTTTATTGAAGATTATTGTGTCTATGTTCATCATGGATATCGGCCTGAAGTTTTCTTTTCTTGTTGAGTCTCTGCCAGGTTTTGGTATCAGGATGATGTTAGTCTCATAAAATGATTTGGGAAGGATTCCCTTATTTTGGATTGTTTGGAATACTTTCAGAAGGAATGGTACCAGCTCCTCTTTGTATGTCTGGTAGAATTCGGCTGTGAAGCCATCTGGACCTGGGCTTTTTTTGGGTGGCAGGCTTTTAACTGCTGCCTCAACTTCAGCCCTTTTTATTGGTCTATTCAGAGTTTCGACTTCTTCCTGGTTTAGGCTTGGGATGATGCAAGTGTTCCGGAATTTATCCATTTCTTCCAGGTTTACTAGTTTGTGTGCATAGAGTTGTTTGTAATAATCTCTGATGATGGTTTGTATTTCTGTGGAATCTGTGGTGATATCTCCTTTATCATTTTTTATTGCGTCTATTTGATTATTCTCTCTTTTTTTTTTTTTATTAATCTGGCTAGTGGTCTATTTTGTTGATCTTTTCAAAAAACCAGCTCTTGGATTTATTGATTTTTTGAAGGGTTTTTTGTGTCTCTATCTCCTTCAGTTCTGCTCTGATCTTAGTTATTTCTTCTCTTCTGCTAGGTTTTGAGTTTTTTTGATCTTGTTCCTCTAACTCTTTCAATTTTGATGATAAGGTGTCAATTTTAGATCTTTCCTATTTTCTCATGTGGTCACTTTTTGCTATATATTTTCCTCTAGACACTGCTTGTGTCCCAGAGATTGTGGTACATTGTGTCTTTGTTCTCATTTGTTTCGAAGAACATCTCTATTTCTGCCTTCATTTCATCATTTATCCAGTCAACATTCAAGAGCCAATTGTTCAGTTTCCATAAAGCTGTGCACTTCTGAGTTAGTTTCTGAATTCTGAGTTCTAACTTGATTGCACTGTGGTCTGAGAGACTGTTTGTTATGATTTACGTTCTTTTGCATTTGCTGAGGAGGATTTACTTCCAATTATGTGGTCAATTTTAGAGTAGGTGTGATGTGGTGCTGAGAAGAATGTATATTCTGTGGATTTGGGGTGGAGAGTTCTGTAAATGTCTATTAGGTTTGCTTGGTCCAGGTCTGAGTTCAAGTCCTGCATATCCTTGTTAATTTTCTGCCTGGTTGATCTGTCTAATATTGACAGTGGGGTGTTAAAGTCTCCCACTATTATTAAGTGGGAGTCTAAGTCTCTTTGTAAGTCATTAAGAACTTGCTTTATGTATCTGGGTGCTCCTGTATTGGGTGTGCATATATTTAGGATCATTAGCTCTTCTTGTTGCATTGATACTTTACCATTATGTAATGTCTTTCTTAGTCTCTTTTGATCTTTGTTGGTTTGAAGTATATTTTATTAGAGATGAGAATTGCAACTCTTGCTTTTTTTTGCTCTCCATTTGCTTGGCAAATATTCCTCTATCCATTTATTTTGAGCCTATGTATATCCTTGCATGTGAGATGTATTTCCCAGATACAGCACACAGATGGGTTTTGGCTTTTTATCCAGTTTACCAGTCTGTGTCTTTTGATCGGAGCATTTAGCCCATTTACATTTAGGGTTAATATTGTTATGTGTGAATTTGATTCTGCCATTTTGATGCTAGCTGGCTCTTTTGCCCATAAGTTGATGCAGTTTCTTCATTGTGTTCATGCTCTTTACCATTTGGTATGCTTTTGGAGTGGCTGGTACTGGTTGTTTCTTTCTATGTTTAGTGCCTCTTTGAGGAGCTGTTGTAGAGCAGGTTTGGTGGTGATGAAATCTCTGAGTACTTGCTTGTTCGTAAAGGATTTTATTTTTCCTTCACTTATGAAGCTTAGTTTGGCTGGATATGAAATTCTGGGTTGAAAGTTCTTTTCTTTAAGGATGTTGAATATTGGCCCCCAGTCTCTTCTGGCTTGTAGGGTTTCTGCTGAGAGATCTGCTGTAAGTCTGACGGGCTTCCCTTTGTGGGTAACCCAACCTTTCTCTCTGGCTGTCCTTAGCATTTTCTTCTGATTTTAACTCTTATGAATCTGACGATTATGTGCCTTGGGGTTGCTCTTCTTGAGGAATATCTTTGTGGTGTTCTCTGTATTTCCTGGACTTGAATATTGGCCTGCCGTGCTAGGTTGGGAAAGTTTTCCTGAATAATATTCTGAAGAGTATTTTCCAGCTTGGATTCATTCTCTCCGTCACATTCAGGTACACCTGTCAAATGTAGATTAGATCTTTTCACATAGTCCCATATTTCTTGAAGACTTTGTTCATTTCTTGTTACCCTTTTTTCTCTAATCTTGCCTTCTCGTTTTATTTCATTGAGTTGATCTTCGACCTCTGATATCCTTTCTTCTGCTTGGTCAATTCGGGTGTTGAAACTTGTGCATGCTTCGCAAAGTTCTCGTGTTGTGTTTTTCAGCTCCATCAATTCACTTATATTCTTCTCTTAAGTTGTTTATTCTCATTAGCATTTCGTCAAATCTTTTTTCAGCATTCTTAGTTTCTTTATATTGGGTTAGAACATGTTCTTTTAGCTCAGAGAAGTTTCTTATTACCCACCTTCTGAAGCCTGATTCTGTCAATTCTTTGCACTCATTCTCTATCCAGCCTTGTTCCCTTGCTGATGAGGATTTGTGATCCCTTGTAGGAGGAGAGGCGTTCTAGTTTCGGGTGTGTTCATCCTTTTTGCACTGGTTTCTTCCTATCTTTGTAGATTTATCCACCTGTCGTCTTTGTAGTTGTTGACTTTCAGATTGTGTCTCTGAGTGGACATCCAGTTTGTTGATGATGAAGTTATTTCTTTTTGTTTCTTATTTTTCCTTCTGTTTCTTAGTTTCCCATCTGCTGTAGGACTGCTGAGGTCCACTCCAGGCCCAGCTTTTCTGGGGATCACCTGCAGCTGCTGCAGAACCATAGGGGTTGCTGCCAGTTTCTTCTTCTGCTATCTTTGTCCCAGAAAGATACGTGCCAGATGTCAGTCTGAGCTCTCCTTTATGAGGTGACTCTTTGGATATACAGGGATCAGCGAGCTGCTTGAGGAGACAGTCTGTCCTTTATAGGAGTTCACATGCTGAGCTGTGAGCTCCGTTGTTCATTCAGAGCTGCTGGGCAGGTACGTTTAAGTCTGCTGCAGCAGAACTCATAAGCCCCCTTTTTTTTTCCCAGGTGCTCTGTCCCGGGGATTTAGGGCTTTGTTTATGAGTTTCTGTTGTCCTGCTGCCTTTTTTCAGGGCTGCCCTGCCCTGCCAGGAGGCAGCCTCATCACTGTCTGCCTACAGAGGCTTTGCTGAGCAACTGTGGGTTCTACCCAGCTGCTATGTGAACTTCCCTGCAGTCCTGTTTATACAGATATAGTTAGAACTGCCTTGGCAATGGTGGCCCGCCTCTATAATGGTAGACTCTCTCTGTAATGGCGGGCTGCATAGGCAATGGCAGGCTGCCTCAGCAATGGCAGACTACCTCTATAGTGGTGGACTGCCTCAGTAATGGCAGACTCCCCTCCCCCACAGAGCTGGACCATCCTAGGTTCAGCTGTGCTTGCTGTGAAGCTCTCAATCCAGAGCATTTCAGATTGCTGTTTTTTGTGGGGGTGGGACTAGCCGAGCCTGATCACCTGGCTCCCTTCCTCAGAGCGAACGGTCGACTGTCTCCCAGGTGTTCCAGTCGCCTGTGGAAAAGGCTCCGGGATCTGTGCGATTTCCCGTGTGGCTGAAACAGCTGCACTGAGATTCGTGGTGCATTTTTGCCTGGAATTCTCCTGGCCTGGCTCCGTTTCAGTCCCCTTTTCTAACAGTTGAATAGGCAACTCTGACTTCTTGTAGCTCCAGTCATTAGCTAAAACAGTGCCTGTGGAGAACTGCTGCACCGGGGTGCCGGCGAAGACAGGTTTGCAGGCCGAAACAGCCGCGCTGGGGCCCTGGCCAAAATAGCCGTGCAGGCCAAAACAGCTGCGCTGGCGACCCATGGGGTTCCTCTGCCTGGGAATCTCCTTGTCTGTGGGCAATAAAAATCTGTCTGGAAATGCGGCGTCCACTCGCCCTCTGCACTTTCGCTGGGAGCTGCAATCCTTAGCTGCTCCTAATCGGCCATCTTTTATCCATCCCCTCTGATGGTGTTATATAGGGGAGTTCCTCTAGACAGGTTCTTTGCCTGCCACCATGTAAGACATAACTTTGCTACTCCTTTGCCATGATTGTCAGGCCTCCTCAGCCATGTTAAACTGTAGTGAATTAAACCTTTTTCCTTTGTAATTTACCCAGTGTTGTATATGCCTTTATTAGCAGCTTGAGAACAGATTAATACAACAACCATCCACCTAGGCAAGTTGGAAGAGGGAATATTTACAATGCATATATCTAATAAGGAATTTCTAAGTAGAATATATACGACATTTTTCAACTTACTTGTAAGAAGATGGCATATTATAAAATTGGCAAAAATTAAACAGAGACTATACAAAGGATCATATACAAACAGTAAGTATGTGAACATGATGACCAACATTATTCACTGGGATGATTCATATTAAAATCTTACAGATATTACGCTAAATATCCATGAAAGAGACAACAATTAAAAGACTGTTATTTCCAAGTATAGGAGAGGATGTGGAAGCATGACATATAATAAGTAATACAGAGAAAAATAGTACATTGCTCAGCTCCATTAGGTAATTCTAGCAGATCTGAATATAGAAAATTATATGTGCAAATATTAGATTAGATATGAATTCACAGATAATAAAGCAATGAATCGCTAATAGTTTAAGCAGAACGTGGATGTGAAATTGTGCCAGAGGGAGACAACTAAGGCTTGTTTTTATAGGAAAATGCACATAAGAGTATATATGAACATTCTTATATAAACAAGCAGTTCTTCCAAGTTTTTGGAAGTAGCAAATGACCTTTTTTAATGTTTTACTTTATTTTTTGATTGACAAATAAAACTGTATATATTCATCACATACAACATTTTTTGAAATATATATTAAGTTGTACCATGGCTAAATTGGGCTAATTAACATATCTATTTCCTCACATAGTTATAATTTTTGTGGTGAAAACATTTAAACTCTACTGCCTTAGCCTTTTTCAAGATTGCAATATATTAACCATAGTCATGATGTTGTAGAATGGATTTCTTGAACTTATCACCTCTAAGTGTCCATAAACAATAAATGGATAAAGAAAATATGGTATATATACACAATGGAATACTATTCAGCAATGAAAAAGAAAATTCTGTAATGTACCACAACATGAGTGAACCTATGTTAAGTGAAATAAGCCAGACACAAAGACAAATGCCTGACTATTTTATTTATATGTGGAAGTTCAGGAAGTTGAATTCACAAAAGTAGAGAATAAAATGATGGAGATAACACCTCCAAGTGCCAGGAGGAACTTTAATAGATACATCCAGAAGCTTTTAAAACTAATTTTTATATTAAAGGGCTGGGATAGAGAACTAGGGAGAAAACAAAAGAGGAGCATACATTTTTTCTTTTAATTCAGACAAATTACTTAGTAAAATAGTACGAATTCTTTCATGGAGGTCCATATATCACAGTAACCAGAAGCATCTTCATTTAAAAATTCTTCATCGACATAAAACATAGCTAAATATAATTACAGTTATAAAATAATGCCATATTAATCATTTCTCTATTTATTTGAAGTTTGATTTAACACCAAACCTCAAAGGGGGTGTAAGGGTGGATAGCTAGCAAAAGAAATTTCTCTGAAGGAGCCAATCATCAAGAAAACCATTTAGTTACTAATCATTCTGTCATATTTCTCATATTCTCATTTGGCTTCTTGCTCAGATTTGCACAAGTCACTAATAATGACCAAACAATTCGTGAACAAAGAAAAAATAACAAGTAAAAAAGTGGAGGAAGAAAAAAATAAACGCATGGAAAAAACAAACATCAGTTTTTAATTACTGGGGCACTAATGGAAACAGTGAATCAAATAAATAGTTTGCTCTCAAAGTGTCGTCAAGCAAAACACAATGAACACGAAAGTTCCTGAAATATCACTTCTAGCAAGAGGAAAAAATGCCCTGTAACAGTCCTTGAAAGAAAAAATACATTAGTATTTCACTTTCTCATTCCTGGTTTCAGGTTCCAGTCTAATCTCCATAGAAATGGAATTCCAATAGGACCTTAGAGATATCTTACAAGTACACTGTAATCCCAACTTGAGAGAGAAGTTCAAGTTAGCTGAAATTCAGGTTACTCTCCTGGGAGAAGTTGGGCTGAACGACTAAGAGGAACAAAATTTAAGTTCTTAAAAGTGGCTGAGATGAATTCTAAAATAAAACAAAAGAGCTAATATTAAAATATAAAGAAAAATTCTTCCTTTCTTTTCTTCCTTTCTTCTCTCTCCTCTTTTTCTCTCTCTGTTTCTTTTCTTACTATGTTTTAACCCTTAATAGCCTATCTCTCTTTTTTTTTCCTTTTACAAATAGAAAGTAATTATACGAATGCAGAGGAAAAAAATGCCCATAAACAATACAAAGAGTAAATCATCTTTAGAATAAGTAAAACACATATTTAATAACAATTCTAACACAGGGACTTCTGTGCCTAAGACAGCCACAGATACACAGTTTGTAATTTTATTTTAACAGACATTAGGTTCTTTATGATTGTGAAGAATTAATCATTTTAATTTTGATAATTTAATTTCTTTTTTAAATGTTTGTCTTTTATACTAAAGTACAATGAAATTTTTAAAACTCATTTAATGAAATTTGGACACATTGTTTGATATGACAGCGCCTTCTTTCCTTTTATTTTTAATTTCCTATAAAAATTATTTATTTTTCATTTCAAAATATCTGGCACTAAGTTTTTTCTTACACAGTTCAAGGTACAGTAATACAGGCAGCCTGAGTACCCATATTATTTCACAGATCTTTGAAAATATTTCTCTGCACTTAGAATGATTTAAAAAATCTGTTTTTACTGTTCTTGGAGTCTAAGAGAGTGTGGTTTAAGTAGTGGCTTTGTCATTTTTTCTGGATGGGTTGTTGAATCTTTTGTAGTCCAGTTTCCTCAACTGTGAAATAATTTGGAAGTGAAGATTGAATGATATAATGTATGTGAAGCTCCTAGAACACTACTTAGCTGTGAGATACCTCTTTAAACAGCTGTACACCACAGCTGTTCTCTTTTGTGGGATCGACTTTGAAGACACAGAACAGAACTTTGAGTAGCTACTTCAGCGCTGTCTGATCTTGTTCTAGGTATAGCTAATGTATCTGGTTTGGATCTGGGCCAGGCATATTCTCTGTCTAAGAAACTGGAACTGAGAATAAAGAGCACAAAGCTTGGGAGGTTCTCTGTGTGAGTCACTTTACCTGAAGACTCTCCACGGAGAAGTAGTAGGTTCTGCTTCTGAGGCTCCCAGAACTGGCCTAGTCCCTTCCCATCCTGATGCTTTGTCTCTGATCTTATAATAAATCACAATTATCCTTCCCTATCAATATACATGTTTCACCCTCTCCTTTTATTTTGTCTTAAGCTAGAAAAAACTTCAGGTACTCTAAGTGAATATTAACTGATATGTAAATATGTATGGAAGAGTATATTGTAGAAACAGACCTTCAGGGAAATGTGGGCTATTTAGAATTGGTGATGATTATGTGAAAGGCCACAACACTATTTTCCATGTAAGTAGAAGAAAGCTAGCAACCTAGAAACTGTTCATTACAGTTATCACCAAGGGATAATGTTCTAAGAGAGTTGATCCCTTGGAGAGAGAAATAAATGCCTTTCTTGCAGGACTGGATGGTCAATCCTGATTGCATTGTCTAAAATGACTGCTGAACCCGTGTTCTATTGCTTTTTCTAGCAGTTAGGCTATGATCTGTGAAAACTAAATACAGAAATTTATTCATTTAATGTATTTGATTGCTTTAACTTAATTAATGAACTATCCATAGTGATAATACATATATTGTGTTATTCGTCAAATGGAATTAGACTTCTGAGGATTAGATTAAGACTCTGAGATGCACTCAAAGACTGCATCAATAGTCGTGCTGTCTACCTCCCGACATATCTATTTTAAGTACTTTATCTTAGGCCACTCTTTTTGAAGGAACTACCAAATCAACTGATACCTCACCCCTACTAAGAGATTATTTTCAGTATCAGTTTATCTGGAAATATAATAAGCAGTATCCGAATAATGATCAAAGTGTTTACATCTGTAATTTACCAAGGAATATCATAAAATTGGTAGCAGAGTGGGTGGGAAGTTAGAATTAGTGCTTAGAGATTTTGAAGTTTCCTAACCAAGAGGATGGAACATAAGATAATGACTGCATTTAATGTCTTACATTGAACAACTATCTGTGTTTGTAACCCTTTAAAAAGTTTGTTAATGCAAACATGAACACCATACTTGACTGGTCATAGTTTTATTAATTGATCAGATCATCCTTACCTGATACAGAGAAAGGGATTAAAAGATTTCAGAGAACAAACATGTTGGAATGAGTGCTTCCTGAGAACTGTTGGCTTCAGAACATACTAGGAAGAGAAGTGCCCAGATCTTCTGAAAAGCGTACTCTAGTTCTTCTGGCTATTCTTTTTAGGCCAGGCATATCAGAAGAGAAAAGCTTCAACTGAGTAAGACTGTTGATCTACCACTGAATATAAGGTGCTGTATACACAGGGTCCACATGGAAGTAGTTTACCACAAGTGAAAATTCAGCAAAGTAAATGTGGTACCTGGTTTGGGAAATGATTCAATTTGTCCTATGTGCAATGTAGTACAAAGTCATGTCAGTTATTTCTGCAAAATATGTCCCTCTTGCTACCACGTCCAACTCTACTAATCTACCTTAAGCAATCATTATATTTTGCCTGGAAAACTGCATTGCCTCCAGAGCAGTCTCTGTTTTCACCTTTCTTCACTGTAAACAGTTACTAAGGAGTAATCAAAATGATTATGTAATGGCATAAATCTAATCATGACCATCAGATTTTCACTGTTTTAATTGCATCTAGAGTGAAACCTAATTTCTTTAAAAATGTTTTATTCCCTCACCTATCCCATCTATTTCTTTTACATAAGGTAAAATATTATTGAATCACATAATTATTTTGCCCATAACTTTAATTTTATGTAATTTAATATGTATTTATTTGTGTGTATGTGTCTGTACACGTATTTTGAATGGGCAAGGTATAAACTTGGAAGAAGTATCCAAGATACATGATCTGGCAAAAGACATGTTCAGATAATAGAAGGAATTCCTAGCAATACAAAATAAATAGATAAATAAATAAATAAATTACAAATCCAATTTAAAAATGGGCAGGAGATTTAAGCATACACTTCCCAAAAAAGCATATACCAATGTCAATAAACAAATGTAAAGTTGTTAAATATATTTTGTCCTCAGAGAAATGCCTTCAATATGGTAAAACAGTTTAATAATGACAAAAAATGTAATGTTTTAACTGTTCAAAGTGTATGGACATTTTATACATGCCACGTGTTTGCCATGGCCCTAACAAGTCCAGGATCAAGGAAAATATAAAACAGCTCAGACAAAGGAAGCATGAAATGGTACAGAGCATTGATGTCAACAAAATCCTTATGTAAGACCAAGAAGAATGTCATGTGGGTTGTATCAACCTGCTGTCTGAAGGAATTTATTCCAATAAAGCTTATAACTAACTCATTTTCCTGTTCCTCTAAAGCAAATTTTTAAGTGTTAGCTTTTGTTCTTGGCAGTGGAAATAAAAAAATGAGTAAGACTACATGTGATGTCTGAGAGTTTACAGTAAATATAGGAAGGAGAGCTACTTAAATAATAAATATCACCTAGTATGGGAAGTACTTAAACAAAAAACAACCCTAAGTGTTGTGGGTCTACAGAGGAAAGAACTGACTCTATCTTGGTGAGTCTAGAAATACTTTGCAGAAGAGAAACATCTGAACTGAATTGAATGATAAGTAGGCATTGTCCATGAAGAGAAGAAACAAAAAGCCATTAAGAAAACTAACATCTTGAGAGTGAGATCCAAGATGGCCGATTAGGAGCAGCTCAGGATTGCAGCACCCAGTGAAAGCGCAGAGGCTGGCAAGTGGAGCTTCGGGAAGGCAGAATCACCCATTCGTCCAATTAAAAAGGGATCTGAAACGGTGCCAGGCCAGGAGATTCCTGGGCAAGAAAGCACCACAAATATCAGTGCTGCTGTTTCAGCTGGCACAGTGGGTCACCGCATGGGAAATCACACACATCCCGGCGCCTTTTCATCAGGTGACTATAACACCTGGGAGAGAGTCGATCATTCAACTAAACAAAAAAGGCTCTGAGGCAGGGAGCCAGGTGATCAGGCTTGGCTGGTCCCACCCCCACCAAAAAAAAAAAAAAAAACAGCAATTGGAAACGCTCTGGGTTGAGAGTTTCACAGCATGCACAGCTGAACCCGGGACGGTCCAGCTTTGTGGGGGAGGTGCATCCGCCATTAGCAAGGCACTCCACCGCTACGGAGGCAGTCTGCCATTGCCAAGGTAGCTTGCCGTTGCCGAGGCAACCGCCATTACAGAGAGTCTGCCATTACAGACGTCAGCCACCACTGCCGAGGCAGTTCTAACTACACCCATATAAACAGGACTGCAAGGAAGTTCACACGGCAGCTGGGTGGAGCCCACAGCAGCTCAGCAAAGCTTCGGCAGGGAGACAGTGACTAGGCTGCCTCCTTGCTGGGCAGGGCAGCCCTGAAAAAAAGATAGCAGCACAATGGAAACTCATAAATAAAGCCCTAACTCCCTGGGACAGAACACCTGGGAAATAAAAAGGGGTTTATGAGTCCTGCTGCAGCAGACTTAAACGTACCTGCCCAGCAGCTCTGAATGAACAACAGAACTCACAGTTCAGCACTTGAGCTCCTATAAAGGACAGACTGTCTCCTCAAGCAGCTCCCTGACCCCTGTATATCCAAAAAGTCACCTCATAAAGGAGAGATCAGATTGACATTTGGCGGGTATCCTTCTGGGACAAAGATAGCAGAAGAAGAAACTGGTAGCAACACTTACTGTTCTGCAGCTGCTGCAGGTGATCCCCAGGCAAGCAGGGCCTGGAGTGGACCTCAGCAGTCCTACAGCAGAGGGACCAGACTGTTAGAAGGAAAACTAAGAAACAGAAATAACTTTAACATCAACAAACCTGACGTTCACACAGAGACCCAATCTGAAACTCAGCAACTGCAAAGATGACAGGCGGATAAATCCACAATGATGGGAA